>CAUYPK010023936.1:0-71938 GCA_963574355.1 Loris lydekkerianus
TCTTGGGGTCCAGAAGTCCCTTGCTGACTCCCTGTATCCTCAAAGGGATGATTATAGGCAGATCCCATCAGCCAGAGATGCCTGGAGTCTTATCTCCCCAGACTCACCGTGCCCAGTTGCAGGGAAGCTGTTACTTGGCCGCCATCTTTAATCCATCTCTCTATTATTATTATTTTATTATTATATTTTTATGGTGATCTGTGATTAGAAATATTTGATATTACTATTGTAACTTTGATGTTACTGTTGTTTTGAGGTACCACTAAACATGCCCATATAAGATGGAGAACTTCATCGAAAATTGTGTATGTGTTCTGACTGCTCCACCAACCGCCGTTTCCCTGTATATCTCCCTTTCCTCAGACCTTCCTTATTCCATGAGACAACAATATTGAAACAGAACAATTAATAACTCCAAAATGGTTTCTAAGTGTTCAAGTGAAAGGCAGGGTCACATGTCTCCCACTTTATCAAAAGCTAGAATTGATTACGCTTAGTGAGGAAGGCACATCTAAATAAAAGATAGGTGGAAAGCTGGAGCTCTTGTGCCAGTTAGTGAAGTTGTAAATGCAAAGAAAAAGTTCTTAAAGGAAATTAAAAGTGCTACTACAGTGAACACATGAAAGATAAGAGAGTGAAACAGCCTTATTACTGGTACGAAGAATGTTTTTGTGGTCTGGATAGATTATCAAATGAGCCACAAGATTCCCTTAAGCGAAAGTCTAATCGAGAGCCAGGTCCCAACTCTGTTCCATTTGATGAAGGCTGAGAGAGGTCCAGAAGCTGCAGAAGAAAAGTGTGAAGGCAGCAGAGACTGATTCATGAGGTTTAAGGAAAGAAGCCATCTCTATAATATGAAAGTAGAAGGAGAAACAGTAAGTGCTAGTGCAGAAGCTACACAAGTTATCCTGAAGTTCTGGCTAAGATCACTGATGGAGGTGGTTACACTAAACAACACATCTTCCATGAAGATGAAACAATCTTCTGCTGGGAGAAGATGCCATTTAGGACTTTTATAGCTAATGAGAAGTCAATGCCTGGCTTCAACACTTCAAAGGACAGGCTGACTCTCAGTGTTAGGGGCTAAGGCAGCTGGTGACTTAAACTTGAAGTCAATGCTCATTTACCATTTCAAAAATCCTACAGCCCTTAAGAATTATGCTACATTAAATGATTTGTGCTCTATTAATGGAACAACAAATCTTGATGACAGCACATATGTTTATGGCATGGTTTGTTGGATATTTTAAGCCCACTGTTGAAACCTACTGCTCATGAAGATTTCAAAATATTATTGCTCATTGACAATGTACCTGGTCACGCAAGAGCTCTGATAGAGTTTTATAAGGCAATTAATATAAGATCAGTCTGGAAAGTATCCAGCTATGTAATATGGAAAATAGTATTAATGATGGCTGGATACAATTGCTGTATGGATACAATGCCCATTCTGTAACCCACAGATCAAGAAGTAATTTTGACTTTCTAGTCTTTACTAGTCAAGAAATACATTTCATAACCCTATAGTTGCCATAGACAGTGATTCCTCTGATAGATCTGGACAAAGTAAATTAAAAACCTTCTGGAAATAATTCCCCATTCTCTTTTTCTTTTTTTTGAGACACAGTCTCTCTCTGTCAGCAGGGCTAGAGTGCCATGTTCTCAGCCTACTTCACAACAACCTAAAACTCCATTGTTCAAGAGATTCTCCTGCCTCAGTCTCCCAAGTAGTGGGGCCTACATGTCTGCTAATTTTTCTATTTTTGGTAGAGATAGTGTCTTGCTTTGCTCAGGCTAATCTCAAACGCCTGACCTTAAGTGACTCTCCTGCCCTGGCCCCCCTGAATGCTAGGATTTGAACCACCACACCTAGCAGATTTACCATTCGAAATGCCATCAAGAACATTTTTGATTGATCAGATGTTAAAATATCAACATGAACAGGAGTTTGGAAGGTTGATTCCAATGATTGTAGATGACTTTGAGAAGTTCTAGACATTAGCAGCATGAGCAATTGTAGTTGTGGTAGAAATAGTAAGAGAACTAGAATTAGAAGTGGAGGCTGAAGATGTGACTGAATTGCTGCAATCCCATGATCAAACTTGAATAGATAAGTTGATCCTCATGGCAAGCAAAGAAAGTGACTTCTTGAGATGGAGTCTACTCCAGAGAAGATGTTGTGAATATTGTTGCCTACGACAACAGAATATTTAGAAGATTACATAAACTTAGTTGATAAAGCAGCAGCAAAGTTTGAGAGGATTGACTCCAATTTTGAAAGAAGTTCTAATGGGGTAAAATGCTACCAAACAGCATCACATGCTAGAGAAACTTTTTGTGAAAGGAAGAGTTAATTGATGCAGCAAACTTCATTGTTGTCTTATTTTAAGAAATTGGCACAGCTACCCCAACTTTCAGTAACCTCCTCCCTAATCAAGTAGCAGCCAACAACATCAAAAAAATCACAACCCACTGGAGGCTCAAGTGATCCATAGCATTTTTTAGCAACAAAGTATTTTTAAAATAAGGTATGTTCTTTTTTTTTTTTAGAGACAGAGTCTCATTTTGTCACCCTCAGTAGAGTGCCGTGGCATCACAGCTCAAAGCAACCTCCAACTCCTGTGCTCAGGCGATTCTCTTGCCTCAGCCTCCTGAGCAGCTGGGACTACAGGCTCAATGGCCACAATGCCCAGCTATTTTTTTTGTTGTTGTGGTTGGCTGGGGCTGGGTTCGAACCCACTACCCTCGGTATATGGGGCCGGCACCCTACCCACTTTTTTTTTTTTTCTTTTTTTGAGACAGTCTCCAGCTGTTGCCCTGAGTAGAGTGCTGTAGCATCATAGCTCATGGCAACCTCCAACTCTTGGGCTCAAGCGATCCCCTTTCCTCAGTTTTTCTATTTTTAGTAGAGACAGGGTCTTCCTTTTGCTCAGGCCGGTCTTGAACTCAAACATGCCTCAGCCTCCCAGAGTGCTAGGATTACAGGCATTAGTCACCGCACCTGGCCTGTGAGTTCTTTTTTAGTACATAATGACACTGCACACTTAATAGACTATAGTGTAAATGTAACTTTTATTTGCACTGGGAAGCTGAAAAATTCATGTAACCTGTTTTATTATGATATTTGCTTTACTGCTATGATCTGCAATATCTATGAGGTAAGCCTATATATCAAAATTCCATTTTTATTTTTTAAATTAAATCAAAATTCCATTTTTTAGCTGAATAATATTCCCATGATGTATATGTGTGTGTGTGTGTGTATAAACGTACCACATTTTGCTTACCCATTCATCCATTAGTGGCCCCTGGGGTGCTTTCCACCTTATGGCTATTGTGAATAATTCCTGTATGAACATTAGTGCAAAAATACATGTTCAAGTCTCTGCTGTCAATTCTTTTGGTGTATACCTAGCAGTGGAATTTCCAGGTCATATTGCAGTTTTATGTTTGACTTTTTGAAGAACTCTCTGTACAATCTTGACCTCAGCATTTTTGATTGATGGGAGGTTAAAATATGTTTGTATATTAAAATAATGCTTATACAGCCAGGCCCTGTACCAGCTACTCAGGAGTCTGAGGCAAGAGAATTGCTTAAGCCCAAGAGTTTGAGGTTGCTGTGAGCTATGACGCTACGGCACTCTACCCAGGGCGACAGCTTGAGACTCTGCCACAAAAACAAAAAAAATAAAAAAATAAAATAAAATAAAATAATGCTTATAGCATTAAGCATTATTGTGTGGTGTTGTCAAGTAACTATATGTGGTCATTAGCTATATGTGGGTAATGAGCACATGAAATACAGCTAGCATGACCAATGACGGATTTTTAAGTTCTGTTTAATTTAAATGTGAATTTAAATTTTTGCCTGTGGATTAGTGTATGGGACAGCAGATATCTATAGGCTGTGGCTTCTTCTAATTCTGTATTTCCAGTGTGACCATTTTTTCTGAGTTTCAAATACATACTTCCAATATGCTTCCATGAACATTTTCTTAATTCATGCGGCCCTTATTTCTTACATGAACTGTTGCTTGCAGACTCCAAATTTATCTCCTAATGTGAAGTTGGCATCAAACTCCAGTCAATTCCACTGCCAAAATGATCTTGTCTACTTTATCCAAGACATTTTAATTGGATCTAGACTATCTATGCGGGCAATGAGATCTTTCTAAACTTTCTAAAATGTAAACCCAACAATCTTTTGTCTTTCTGAGGCTCTCCATTACCTGAAGAAGTATGAACAAATTTCTTCTCTTAGCCTACGAGTTCTCGGGTTATTTCTCTAGCCTCATTTCATGTCATTTTCCAGTTCTAACATGTACTCCAGCCATACCAAACTACCTGGAGTTCCTCAAATGCTCTCTCACTTCCATGTCTGCTATAGCTTCCTGCAAATGCCTACCATCCCCTGTCAATGGTAATTGACTACTTACTGTTTAGGACTCAGCTGAGAGAATGCCTTACCTGGGACATGTTCTTCAGTCATCTGTCCCCAATATTATTCACTGACCAATAATGTCTATTGATCATCTGCTTTGTGCAAGACCTTGATTTGGATGTAAGTGAGAAACAGACTTAAGGGTGCCCTCATCACAACAGGGAATTATAAAGCTAATATATATTATAACATAGTATTAATAATACATAATAAGTGCTGTAATGTAAGGGGAATACATGGTGGTATAAAAACACTGCAGAAAGATAGCTAACCCAGCTAACGTGGGGGAGCATCTAGGAAGGCTCTCTGGAGGAGGGAATGGTAGAAGAATGAGTAGGAATTATTTTGGTAATGGGTGAAAACAGGGAATATGGAATGCATCACTTGTTAGAGGAAATGAAGTGGATCAGCATGGAACAATTATTAAGACATTTGGATTTTATCCTGAAGGCAATGAAAAGTTGTTAGGAAATTTTATACAGATGTGTGACATGATAAGATTTGGTCTAAGAATTCTCAGCTGGGTGCAATGGCTCACGACTGTAGTCCCAGCACACTAGGAGGCTGAGGTGGGAGAACTGCTTGAAGCCAGGTGTTCAAGGCTGCAGTGGGTTATGATGCCACTGAACTCCCGTTTGGGTGACAGAGTAGGAACAGGTATCAAAATACAAAAATTAAAAATAAACAACAAGAAGAATTCCTTTGGCTACAGTGTGGAGAATGTATTGGAGGTTGCCGGAACTTTGGCAATAATCTAAGCTAGGGATGGTCAAATTGTGGCCCTTGGACCAAATCTGGACCTCTGTTTTTGCACACCCAACAATCTAGGAATGACATTTACACTTTTTACATTTTTGAATGGTTAGAAAAAGATCAAATGAAGACTGTCTTATGACTGGCGAAAACTTAAATGAAATCCAATTTTGACTTCTATTAATAACATTTTATTGGAACACAGCCATGCACATCTGGTGATGTGTTGTCGGTGGCTGCTTTCAAGCTATATCCACAGTGCTGAGTACTTGCAACAGAGCTAGTTGGACCCACAAAGGCTCTTGCCCTTTACATGAAAAAACTGCCTATTTCTGATCTATGTAGATGAGACATCCTAGTCCATCAGGCCAGACATCCCAGGCCAATGCAGATGTGTCCTCTCCTTTTATACAGTATGTGAATTAAAATGACACCCTCTTGATTTCTTATTGTTTTCTGTTCTCTATTCTACTCTCAAGATGTTCACTAAACTGAACAACTTGAGTATAGATTTTTCTTTGGTCAACTTTGTCTTTTTGGTGCCTATTGCATAGTACTGGCTTAGTAAGTGTTTGTTGGATAAATAGACGTGTAGTATACTTACATGTGGCTAGATATACAGTAGAACTTCCAAACTTGACCACCTTCCTATGTCGATCACCTTTTTAAGTTGAACTAATTTCTTTTCTTTTCTTCTTTTTTTTGAGACAGAGTCTTACTATGTCACCCTCTGTAGAGTGCTTGGCATCACAGCTCACAGCAACTTCAAACTCTTGGGTTTAAGCAATTCTCTTGCCTCAGCCTCCCAAATAGCTGGGACTACAGGTGCCCGCCACAACACCCAGCTATTTTTTTGTTGCAGTTGTCGTTGTTTTAGCTGGCCCGGGCTTGGTTCGAACTCAGTACCCTTGGTATATGTGGCTGGTGTCCTACCCACTGAACTACAGGTACCACCTGAACTAATTTTCATAAGCCAGACATGCACCACATATATGTATAGTAGCCCTCGTTCCTTATGTTGACCACCTCCATATGATGGCAAATTTGTTACAGTTCGTTGGGTAGTCAACTTACAGAGGTTCTACTGTATATATAGCTTTTGCCACTTCTGCTGGCTTGTCTCATATTCTTTATTGCCAGAAACCATTTCCATCCTGCCTGATTTAGCTGAGACTAAAGACTAAAGGTAAGCTCCTTTACCCCCACTCTAAGGGTGTGAATGTGATATGGTGTTGGCCAGGCTTTTCCAGCCTTTGACTTTAATGCTTAAAAACTCAGAGGGCCATCTTTCTCTTTATTTTGATTTTGCCTAAAGTTGATCTTAGTTGTCCTCCCAAAAGCTGATGAGATATTCATCAGGGAAAGTGAAAGGTTTATCCCTCCAGTTATCTACTATTCCTGCCCTTACACAGCACCTAAATACATACCAAATCTTGCCATGTATAACGTGCTCCTGTGAATAATACGCACCCATGTTTTTGGCCCAAACTTTCAAAAGAGGTCTTTTGTTTTAATTTTTTAAATTCAGATTTTAATTTTTTATATTTAAATACGTGGGCTTTATATTATTAAGGAATTTTATCATTTATCTTTAACATATTATGGTGTATGAAATTTTATGTAACAAATAATTACAAAACACAAGAACAGACAAAAGATGCAAGAAATTCTATGTACTGGTAACAAATTTATATATATACATCATAGGTGGCCAGGAGGTCTTCCTCACTGTCAGTATTAGAAGTATCATCTTCTCAACAAAAGTCATTTTACCACAAGGATATTTGTACCAGATTATTTATTGCAGCTCAATGCACAAATGCCAAGTTGTGGAAGCAACCCAAATGCCTATCAACCCATGAATGGATTAAACACTTATATATGTATACCTATGGAGTATTATCAAGAAAGTATTATAAGAAAAGTATTATAAGAAAAGATGGAAACTTTACATATTTTGTGTTTACCTGGATGGAGTTGAAACACGTTTCTTCTTAGTAAAGTAGTATCTCAAGAATGGAAAAAAAAAAGTATCCAAAACACTCCATACTTATATATAGTTGAAAATAGATAAGCAACTACATGCCCACATGAAAGATAAAACACAAATAGAGTCTAGGAAGGGGGAGGGGAGAGGAGAGAAGAAAGAAGGGGAGGGGAAGGAGGGAGGACAATTGGCAGGGATCTCCTCTAACCTTCACCATGTGAGGGTATTCAGTACGGCCCCTGGGTGAAGGGCTCAATTACAACTTGAACTTTATCTTAGAATCGAAAATAATGTAACCTAAACACATGTACCCTCGTATTAATTTGAAATAAAAAACATCCGCTCCCCACCCCTCATAAAGAAGTATCATCATCTCAGTTTCTCCATTACCAGTGTCTTCTGAAGAGTCACTTTCCTCATTCCAGTAAATTTCATCATCCTCAGGTCCATTCATAGCACTGTTGATGCTGCATTTTTTTTTTTTCTTTTGAGACAGAGTCTCACTTGTTGCCCTTGGTAGCTCACAGCAACATCAAACTCCTGGGCTTAAGTGAGTCTCTTGCCTCGGCCTCCCAGGTAGCTGCGACTACAAGCATCTGCCACAATGCCTGGCTGTTTTTAGAGACGAGGTCTCGCTCTGGCTCAGGGTGGTCTTGAACTGGTGAGCTCAGGCAATCCACCTGCCTCGGTCACCCGAGTGCTGGGATTATAGGTGTGAGCCACTGCGCTTGGCCTAATGCTGCATTTTTAAAATGACTTCATAACTACTTCCTTCTTGACACCATTCCATTATCTCAGGATCCAATAACAAACCAAGGTGATGGATACTTTCCTGATTTTGCCTATAGGTGTTAAAGCATTACCAGCTGATCATATACACAATATCCACAAGTGCCTTAAGGGGCTTCTTTACTGAGACACCAAGAGGGTGCAATTGACTAGTTAGCCCCCGAGGTATCACGCAGCAGTTGGGTTTTCAAGTCTGCTGTGATTGCTTTTGCACTTCGTGTAATGTGGCCCTTTGTTGCAAGTTCAACAAAGCCGACTACCGTATTCCAGGGTATTATTTTGCATACGGATATCATTACTGCTTTCTAGAGTTGCACTTTTAATGCATAAGCATAAATAAAAGAATTTAAAACACTTATATAGATACTGAGTTAGTACTACCCATGTATAATGTGCATCCTTATTTTTCCCTCAAAAATTTGGGCAAGAAGTGCACATTATGCATGGCAAGATACAGTGCACACATAAACAGAAACAGAAATAGAATCTAATGCTAATGGTGGGCATGTAGGTTAAACCAATCCAATGAAATTCAACTCAACAATTTTTCTATTTTAGTAGAGATGAGTCTCTCTCTTGCTTGGGCTGGTCTCAAACTCCTCTCAAGACTTTTTCTATACCTACCAGAAAAGAAGAACCCTTTCTTTCTGCTCTACTTGAAGCTGGGAGGACATAAACTGGAATTATTTAGGGGCCACCACTTGAAGATAGAAAGCCTGAGAATGAAGCTAACACAGAGGAAAATGAGAGTGAGAAAGGAAAGAATCCATGTGTATGTATTTAGAGACATACAGATTTGATTCTTCCTCTATTACCCCAGGGGTGTGGTGGCACAATCATAGCTTGCTGTAATCTCAAACTTGTGGGCTCAAGTGATCCTCCTACCTTGGCCTCCCAAGGTGCTAGGATTACAAGTATGAGCCACTATGCTCAACCTCAAGCCTTAATAATATAATTAGAATCTATAGGCCCGAGTATACTTGAAATTGGACTCCTGTACTTTTTTTTTTTTGAGACAGAGTCTTTTTTTTTGAGAAGGTAGACAGAGTCTACCTTCGGTAGAGTGCCGTGACGTCACAGCTCATAGCAATCTTGAACTCTTGGGTTTAAGTGATTCTCTTGCCTCAGCCTCCCAAGTAGCTTGGACTACAGGCACCCACCATAATGCCTGACTGCTTTTTTGTTGTAGTTGTCATTGTTGTTTTTAGCAGGCTTGGGCTGGGTTCAAACCTGCCAGCCCCGTGTAGCCATAGCCCCTAATCACTGAGCTATGGAAAACTTCTGTACTTTTTAAAATGTGATTCAGGAAGTACCTTCTTTGCTTAAACTGATATAAATTTGGCTTCTGTTATTTCAAATGGGATGGTTCATATCTAAAGATGTATGGAGCTCCAGACTGTGAGATATCTTAGTTTGGGTTCCAGAGCCTGAGATAGTAGTAATTGGGTGCAGGCCTCTTTTGGGGGAGATAATCTCAGAAAGCAGGGGTGAAGGAACAGCGAGAATAAAAGAGGCAAGCCCATAAAGAGGTTTCGTTAATGAGCTGATTACTACTAAGGGCAACTGGGATTCAGTCCTGCTGGGGATATTCTGGGTGGAATGTCTCAGAATTGTCCCTCTAAGGGAAGGGAAACTGGGGCATTCATTCCGCAACTCTGATGATCCCTCATTGGTTGAGAATTAACTGTAGGGTCATTAATTCCTCAATGCAACAGATGAGTAGGCTTCCTCAGCCTGGGAGAAAACTGCAGGCAGAAGAGTAGAGCAGGGATATACCTGAATACACCTCGGGAATACACCTGAGGTGCTACGGCGTCCATGGTGCTATCCCCTGCATGCACTCTGACCCCAAAGGCGTGTCGGGAAAGAGAGTGATGCGCGGCACTAAGAGGATGGGCTACAAATGGTGCAGACTCCACGTTAGTGGTCAGCAACCTCCTTTTACCCTACATGCCTTTAGGAATGCCCGGGGGTGGAGAAGAAACCCTAAGAGAAACAATCGAGGGAAAGCAAAAGAACAAGTGGGAAAGGTGAAAGGTCAGAGGAAAAAAGAGAAAAAGGTAGAATACAGAACTGTGGAGGTGCCGTGGGCAAGCACCTCAAATGCCATTTATTTGCACGAGTGGAATCTAAGATGAGGGCCAGGCGTGGTGGCTCAGACCCTCTGGGATAATAATCTCAGCCCTCTGTGAGGCTGAGGCTGGTGGATGGACTGAGCTCAGGAGTCCGAGACCAGCCTGAGGAAGAGGGAGACCCCAGGCATGGTGGCGGGCACCTCTAGTGCCCAGCTACTAGTGAAGCTGAGGTGAGAGTACCACTTAAGCCCAAGAGTCTGAGGTTGCTGTGAGCTCTGATGCCACGGCACTCCTCATGCTTTATTATAATTTTTTAAAATTTTGTGGTCATTTTATTGGAAAAGTATAGAGAAATACTTATACATTGTGGTTGTAGGAAAACCTTTTCAAACTTAAATTATGGTAGAAAATTTAGAAAGCATCAATACTGCCTGAAGTATATATTAATTTTTTTTCTTTCTTTGAAGAAGATGGTTTATAAGAAGGTCACCGAATTTTTTCTTCTAAACTGGTCTTGTATGGAAGATGGTCTGTATATAGTAGTATAAGGTGAAGTTCCCTCCAGTCCTTATGTATTTCCCAGCCATCTCCAGGGATGATCCCTGGCCTAAAATTTCTTAGAGTCATTCCTTCGGGTTTCAGAATAAACATTGGGACCTTGTCTTTAGAGGTTGGAATGATTCCCAGATGACATCTGAGAAAGGTAGAAGGTGAGGGTTTAGATTCTCTGGCTTTTTTTTTTTTTTTTTTTTTTTTTGGTCACTAAGCATGGAAAAATTTACCCAGTCTACTAAAAGTTACCAGCAGTGTCAAAGAATCTGGATCAGACAGGCTGTTTGATGGTGGAGAAAGCACAGTAACAAAATCTTGGAGGTTTGTTGAGGAGGCTGGTAGGCTCGTTACTTGGACACTGGTCAGTGGTCCTTCTCTCTCTGGAAGGTCATCCTCTCCCTCTGACCAGCCAGCGTCAGGAGGGACATGTGGGGCGGGGAGGAAGGAAGGGCCGCTGATCCCACTAAGGAGCAGCTGCCCCATTGATGAAGGGAGGTTCAAACACTGCGTCCTCACAGCCTCATCCTGCAGTTCTAGGAGCAGAGAAGTGGGTCTGGACGCTGATGGGGTGACGAGGATAGAAAGGCACAGCGGAGCGCAGAGCATGACGAGCCAAGAGAGACATGTGCTCAGAGCACCAGATTTCCCTGCAGCTGGTTTTGAGAGTCTACCTTATTTTTGTCCTGCGCAAAGCTGGTGAGTTAGCTATCAAGAACAGTAAAATCTGGCTGTGCATGGTGGCTCATGCCTGTCATCCTAGCACTCTGGGAGGCAGAGGTGGGTGGATAGTTTGAGCTCAGGAGTTCAAGACCAGCCTGAGCAAGAGTGAGATCCCTGTCTCTTAAAAAAAAAAAAAAAAAAAATAGCCAGGTATGCCTGTAGTCCCAGCTACTGGGGAGGCTGAGGCAAGACAATCTCCTCAGCCCAAGAGTTTGGGGTTACTGTGAGCACTCTACCAAGGGCAACAAAGTGAGACTCTGTCTCAAAAAAAAAAAGTTTTGTTTTTCTTCTTTTGAGCAACTTAAGAAAATCTAATCTATCCTTCTGCTACCCATTAGTCTTGTTCTTACAAGGCACCAAGAAGAAAACAAATAGACCCTAATCTGAAAGCTGTTCTCTATGAGCTATGAGGCAGTCATTATTTTGGCTTTAGACTACAAGAGGAGATAATCTGCCCCTCACTTTTAAAAATCTCTCCTCTCCTTTTCAGATTCCTGAAGGGATCTGCCTCTCACTGGAGGCTTGGTATGCTCCTTGAGAACTGGGATGTTGTTTTCTATTTTTTCAGGAATGTCTCCATAAATATCGTTGATTGATTGATTATGTCTGCATTACCCATCAAATCATACAGAAGAAAACGAAGCAAGGGAAAAGCACGTGTTACACAGACAAAGCTTGTTTTACTGCTCCTTGTACTTCAGACTGATGGCAGAAATACGCAGCGACTAATGTACTTCAGATGAACAAGAGTTAGGATCTGTGTGTGCAAATAAATAGAAATGGATTTCCGTAAGGATGAAAGAGGGGTAGGGGTAAGGAAGGAATGCATGGAATTATTGGAAGAACATCTGGTTTAATTACAGAATAAAACCTAAAAAAAAAAAAAAAAAAAAAAAGCTGGGAGCCCGGATGTCCAGTTTATGTTGAATAAATGAATAAAAGAAATTCTAGAAATAATTTCCTGTCTATGAGGAAACCCATCAGACCTGTGGCTTTTCAAAATCAAAGGGTTTCTTGTATTGTTCTGCTTTAGATGTTAAATTCTCTGTTCAAATAAAATCTTGGGTGAATGTAAATAAGGACCGAGCTACCCTGATGCAAACCCAAATGGGAAATCCAGTGATGTCATCCAATCACCTCTACCAGCCACCCCAGCCCCCATTCAGGAAACTCCAACTCACTGAATCTGGGGAGAGCCATTCGAGGATGCGTGTCCTTGGGAAGCTTCCTAGGTGGTTGTGATGCAGAGGTAGGCTTGGAAACCACAGTTCTGGGGCTCCACTGAGCACAAGACTGGGTGCTCCACAAGGGCAGAAGAGCTCACGTGCATCCTTCACATCTGGAGGTCAGCGTTCACCTTGGAACCCAGTGCTCATTTCCCTACCTATGTTACTGTAGTTTTGTGTAACGCCCTCAGAGCTGATAGAGACCCAGTGAATGTCTGTTAAGTTAGTCTAGCTTTCTCGGAAAATTTGAGGATACGGCAGAAAGATTTATTTTTTTTATTCTTTTCCTCTGAGACAGAGTGTTCTCCTTTTGAATGTCTCTCTCTTACTCATTTCTCTTCACGGTATTTCAGTGGGTGGGGGAGGACAGGCATTTTCATTCTTATTTTATAGATAGGGAGACTGAAGACTAGGAACAAGGATTCATTTGTTTCCTGCCCAAAAAGTCAATTTAAAGATTTGAAGCAGAGCTGGGCCTACCTTCCATGGATATCTTTACGGTAGTTAGTGGTTAGTTCTCCTGAAGTAACAAAAAGAAAGCTCTTTTCTCAAGAAAGTACATTAGGAAAAGCCCTTACATAAATGTCTTCTATTTAGTGGAAAACTGGTAATATATGATTACAAAGCAATCTTATGATTGTGCTGAGCAACAAACAGAATCTTATGTTTTATTTGAAAGATTATAAACTTTACAATCAGTTAATGTTATTTTATACACTTTGGGTCCCTTGGCCTCTTTCAAAGTACTACTTAGAATCTCCCTCATCGACAGTATTTACAGACTGCATTTCCCGTTTATTTTCATCAAGCTGCTTCTCTGAAAAAGATCCTAATAAGCTTCCCTCGTAACTAAATTCATCTATTTCCTTCCTGTACCTATTGAAGAATGGATCTCCACTGAAAGGCACGACATTTAGCATATCATCTTACATCCTGGTTCTCAACTTTTCTAGATAACCTCGAGAGGGCATCAGCCCTGGGGTGTTCCTTACTGAATACCAGGGAACGTCCATGTTAAGACCCAAATCGTGAGAGGAGTTCCTCTGGAACTTACCCCAGATGTGGGTCTGAAGATCACAGGAACGAGTTTATTTGTGGACAAGGATTATGTGAAATTTTCTGTAGCAAATACAGAAAATTCTAATCATTCCCTCACTCTCAAGCATCTCTCCTCAATCTGAGCATCATTTCTTTCATTTTTGATCAGGATGTGTGATGCATAACTAATGGGCTTCCCACCGCCATCTGGCAGGCTGTGTGAGTTCACAGCTCACATTACAGCAGAAGCAAGACCCAAGCCAAATTTAAAGCAAGAGTGGGCTACAGGACAGTTGTACCTGTGGGAATGAATCCTCCTCCTATTGTACACACTCTTCTCCGTGGGACGACCATCCTGAATGGCTCGTAGATGTCTGCAGCCTTTCAGATAGGGTCCTCTACCTGTACTGACCAAGGCAAATTGTAGTTTCCCAGTTGTTTTGTTACTGAAGAAAAACTGGCTAATTTGTAGAGTTTCCAAGCTTTCTTTATTTTGAATCATTTTTTCATCACTCATTATCCATAAAATTTAATTATTAAAGATGATGGATTCTGAGGACTTCCCTACTCTTGAGAAGAAGCTCATGTATATTACCCAATATTCAAAATTGTGTTTATGTGCGATAATTATAGGAACACATCTTAATTGGCTTGCTTGAAACTATCATCACTGTCATTAGTTCTTTACCCCAGGATGGGTCACTGGAGTACTTCTAAGTTAATACTGAAGCAAACGAGGGCCCTGAGAGTCACAATTACTTTCTGCATAATTTACGCTCTTTATAATTCTTCTGTGAAGTGATTTTTCCCTTAAGAAGTACTTACTGCTGCCTTTTTCACATTATCCTTTTCCCAGGTTGGAACTTCTCTCTGTATCATATTCACATATGCAAGTCCATAATATATGAGTTATGATTGTGACTACACATCACGTGAAGCCAACTTGCGTTGCTTGGGCTCCAAGGAGGAGCTGAATAACAACTCTTGTTTCATTGTTTTTAAACTCTGCATTACATTTCTTTTCAGTATCTCTGAGACAGAAGGAGTCTGACAATTGATAACATTATAGTTTAATTGCCAGTGTATTTTACATGGAAGACATACACAAGAGAGTGGTACATGTTTTAATTGACAGAGTCTCAAACTTGATCAGATATGGTAAGTTTCGAGAGAAAAATTCTTTCACAGGATTTCAAAGAACGTAAATGACCCTGTAAGTAATTGTGACTGTCGGTGTAATGTGTCTGTGTCTCAGGGACTACTTGAACCATTAGTGCAAACACTCCTGGAACTCTCTATGACCTCTGTCATGGGGTGGCTTTATTTCTCTTTCACTGCAGACTGGCTTCCACAACATGAGTGACAGGGCCACTGACAGCTGCGTAGTTTCATAGTCTGTGAGTTTGACCACTGAGTTGCAAATTCAAAACTACCAGTTGTCTTAGCTTGAGTCATCTGATCCACTCCAGATCGTCGGATCACATTTGGATGTGTCCTTTGGATTACACCAAGGACATGTAATTGTGTAAGAATTATGAAGAGCAAGGCTGGGCACAGTAGCTCATGCCTATAATCCCAGAACTCTGGGAGGCCAAGGCAGGTGGATTGCTGAAGCTCAGGAGTTTGAAACCAGTCCGAGCAAGGGCAAGACCTCATCTCTAAAAATAGCCAGGTATATGGCGCCTGGGGAGGCTAAGGCAAGGGAATTGTTTGAGCCCAAGAGTTTGAGGTGCTGTGAACTATAATACCACTGCACTTGACCCAGGGCAACAGAGATTCTGTCTCTAAAAAATGAAATAAAATTATGAAGAGCAAGAAATGAGTAAGGCAGGTTGTATTTGTGTGGGTGAGGGTGAGAGTGGGGGTAGTGCTGCCCCCCTTAGGAGCAGGAGGCCAACACTGGGTGGACACTGTCCCGTACTGTTACGTCTGTATTAACAGGAGGTCACCTACCTTGGTTTGGGAATGTGGCATCTTTATTGGTTTCCAGTTTTGTTCTTTGTTCTCCTCACAGCCAAAGCCACTCAATTCTCACTCTCCTCACAGCCAAAGCCACTCAGTTACCCTGAAGTTTAGGACCAATCGTGAGAGGGCCAATTCGGGAAAAATAAAGATGTTTAAAGACCGTATCTTTTTTTTGTTTTTTGGGTTTTTTCTGGAGACAGAGTTTCAAACTGTTGCCCTCAGTAGAGTGCTGTGGCATCACAGCTCACAGCAACCTCAAACTCTTGGGCTTAAGCGATTCTCTTGCCTCAGCCTCCCAAGTAGCTGGGACCATAGGCACTTGCCACAATGCCTGGCTATTTATTTTGTTGTTGTTGTTGTTGCAGTTGTCATTGTTGTTTTAGCTGACCCAGGCCAGGTTCAAACCCACCAGTCGCAGTGTATGTGGCCGGCACCCTACCCACTGAGCTATAGGTGCCACCACAACATATCTTTCTTTTTTTTTTTTATTGACTCCTTAGGGAGAAAAAATATATGTTTACTTGTGGCAGAATTTTCTGGTTGTATAGAACGCTGTACCTTTCTGGGGTATAGCTCAGAGGTTGAAAAGCTAAAACAATGTTTCTTGGATACCTTAGCAAGTAACTTCCACCAGAAACCTGGAAGGTGGAGTGAAAGTATGAGTGACAGCCCACAGGGAGGTAGGACCCAATGGCAGAGACTGTCACTCTCCAGGGGCAGCTGTGATGATGGCATAACTGTCTGGTGTCCATTGGTCTCGGCTCCTGTCTGGCTGGGTGTTTCTCCCGTTGGCACTGTTCCTGGCTGGGTGGCCACCAAATATTGTTCTGTCCCTCTTGAAAACTCTTAAGTGTAGATAGCAACAGTAAGTCTATTATTGTTATTTTTTTTTAACAATAAGTCTATTTTTGTTGAAACTAGCTAGTGGGTAAGGATATTCTCTGGACTTCAACTAGCTAATCCAGGACTTTGGTCAAGTTATTTGACTTTCGTATGCTCCAGTTTCTAAGTACGTAATATGGAGACCCAAATATCTATCTTAAAAGACTGTCTTGAGGAATAAACAAATCAAACCACGCATAGTGTTTGAGAAGGTGCCTTGTGACCAGTAAAGTCTCAGTCAACATTAGCTCTCATTATCATGTACCTTTGCTAGGAGCATAAATTGTCACATCCTCTTTGGAGGGAAATTTGGTGGTGTCTATCAGAACGTCTATATACTTTGGCTCAGCAATTACACTTTGTAGTTAATCTACAGAAATGGGTTTTCTGTAATGTCCGTTAGTAGGGAATAGTTAAATGTAATAGAATATTATGCAGCCAATAAAAAGAATAATGGAAGTTTAGATGCTTTTGGTGCCGAAAGATCACCCCCTTCATCACTCATTTAGTCATCAAATATTTATCGACGACTTCCTTCATCTTCACTGTAGCAGGTGCTGAAAAGTTAAAACTATTACATCATGGAATAGTCTAGGTGGTATGATCCAGTGAGTGTTAAACAACTATCTGCACTTAGGTACAAATGTCTATTGGGCTTGGGGCTCTTTTGTCCAGGCTTTGGTGAGGTCTCAGGTTGACTTTCTTTCGTCTACCCAATGTGAGGGCTGGGGTTTGCTTTCCGCACCACCTTTTCACATATCCCAGCTCCACTTTCCATCTTGGAGGCCAGTAAGTGACCGAGGCATACCTAGGCCTCATGTCTGCTGCACAACTAATGGCCATCCAGCTCACTGCTATTCAAAGAAGTATTCAATGGTTGCTCAACCTGCTGCAGACATCAGTGAGGCCCCTGGAGGCCCTTTGGTACTTTGAGGGAGGAAGGTGCCAGTTCCTTCTATTGCTCTGGTTGCGTCCAGTCCTGCCCTTCTTGTTGAGCCATGCAGAGCCTTATCATGTCCCGTCCCATCCATCGCCCTACCTCTTATCTAATCTCTGAAGCAAGGAAGTTGGGCTCTTCACATATTCTCTTTCCTAACCACTATTTATGCCATAAACTTTTAGCCCCAAATTCTTTGGGATTTGATTTTAATTTTTTTTTTTTTTTTAAGATAGGCTCTCACTCTCTTGCCTAGGCTACAGTACAGTGGTATTATCATAACTAACTGTAATCTCTAATTCCTGGGCTCAAGTGATCCTCCTGCCTTAGCCTCCCAAGTAGCTGGGACTACAGGTGCACACCGTCAAGTCCAGGTTTTTTAATTAAATTAATTAATTAATTAATTAATTTGAGACAGAGGCTCACTATGTCACCCTGGGTAGAGTGCTCTGGCATCACAGGTCACAGCAACCTCAAACTCTTGTACTTAAGCAATTCTCTTGCCTCAGCCTCCCAAGTAGCTGGGACTATAGGCACCGGCCACAACGCACAGCTATTTTTTTTTGGTTGTAGTTGTCATTGTTGTTTGGCAGGCCCAGGCTGGTTCAAACCCTCCAGCTCTGGTGTATGTGGCTGGCGCCCTAGCCACTGTGCTATAGACGCCGAGTCAGATTTTTTTGTTTTGCTATGTTGCTCAGGCTGGTCTTTAATTCCTGGCCTAGAGTTATCCTCCTGCCTTGGCCTCCTAGAGTACTAGATTACAGGCATGAGCCGGTGAGCCCAGCTTGATTTTTATTTTTAGTAGTGAGATTTGAGAACTGAAAATACTTTTATTTCCCCCCCCCACTCAGGTATTTGAAGCTGAAAGCTTTGGCCATGACTCATTTTGATTCCCTACCTCATTGCTGTGCTTTACTATGTGGAGGAATATGACAAAAAAGAGTTAAAACATAAACAAAAAGTATTTTTTTAAAAACATCAAAAACAAAACCAAGAAATCTTGAAGATAAAATCACAGTGATTGATCTACCACAATCTTATCTCACCACATAGAGAAGAAAATCTGGGAAATTGTCCGGCAGGGTGTACCTTTGACAAATGGAGGAGGATTGACAGTGGGGTGAAAGCAGATTTGGAGTTTACTCTGAAAGCATCTTTTGGTTTCTTTAAAGTGTTTATAGACATGGTTTAATGTTATCTTGAGAAATTAAAGCCAATGATTAAAAAGTGACAGGTTTTTCCAAGTAGGAACAGTATTTGGATGTTGGGCCAAGTATAGGTGGAGAACATGCAGCCTTCTGATTTTTCATTTTGTTTTGTTTTTGAGACAGAGTTCCACTTTGTTGACCTGGGTAGAGTGCTGTGGCATCATATAGCTCACAGCAACCTCAAACTCTTGGGCTCAAGCAATCCTCCTGCATCAACCTCCCAAGTAGCTAGGATTACAGGTGCCCGCCACAACCCCAAGCTATTATTTTGTTGTTGTCGTCATTGTTGTTTGGCAGGCCTGGGCCAGGTTCTAACCTGCCATCCCTGGTGTATGTGTCTCGCACCTTAACCACTGAGCTACGGGTGCCGAGCCAACCACTACTTTCTGGTATCTACAACATTGTTGGGCATGACTGGGCAAACTGTAGCAGGATGATATAGATTTATTCATTTAACCATATATTGAGCACCTACTGTATGCGAAACACTATGCTGGATGTAAGGCTACAAAGATAAATAAGAAGCCATCTCTGTCCTTGTACCAGTTAGGATCCTGGCAGAAAGAAGATGGCACTTCAAACTGGGTGGTTTGAAGAAAATGAAGACCAAGTTTAGGGAAACCACATGGTAGGGTGTGGTCTTATCAGGTTAGCGATAATGGGAATCCGTTACCACCTAGGCCTGAAGATGGGGAAAGGGACATAGCTACTGACCACGGGAGGTGGAGGAGAGGCACCAGCCAGCAGGGACGAGATGCTTCCTGATAGGGGTGGCCTTTATTCAAGGATGCAGTCAACTGACGGTTTCCTAGCAAAGAGGGAACTGGGAAATAAATACCTTGATCTCACTCTCCTTAACACAGCAGTGCTCCTTCCCAACCAGTTGGAAACAACGAGGGAGGAAGCCCATGGACGAGTCCATACTTCAGCCTCCTGGAGCATAGCCAGAAAGAGGCATGTAGAGAATGAATCTGGACGGGCAAATGAAAGGGCTCAAGCAAGTCCTCAAGGAGCTCAGTGTCTAATCGAAATAAAGTGGGCAGGAGAGCGAAACGGCAAGCTGCATATTCTGCCGCCTCTGAAAATGTGGGAGGCAGGGCTAGAGAAGGGGACTAATAACAGGAGACTGTAGGGGTGGCAGAGGAGAGAGATGATGAGGCTGAAAAGGGGGCGATCAACTTGGCGATGTTCAAGAGCAAAAGCGCCACGTCTCAGGGATTGGATGTGAGGGAGTTATCAAAGATGACTCTCGGGTTTCCAGCCTGGGCACTTGCTAGATAATGGTGTGTCCAGCTGAGAGCAGCAGACTGAAGAGAAGAATAAAAAGTTCAGCTGTGACTGGGGCACATCCCAGGTGAAACTGTGTAGCCAGTAGCTAGGAAAAAAAAGAAAAAAGAGCCTCAACCGCAGGGACAGAAAGGCCTAGGCAGGAGGAATGGATTTGGTAACCTTTAGCATGAAGACAAGAGGTGGTGAAAACCATCACCCAGAGACAGGGTTGAGAGTGAGGAGTAGGAAAAGGGCTTTTGAGGAAGAGTGTGGTTGGACAATAGCTAGGGAGAGTGGGAGGGCGGGGATGTATAGCATAGGCTCCGGAAAAGACTATTTTTTTTAAGGAGTCAAAAGATTCCAGAAGTCTAATATTTGGACACATATCTCTGGCCTCCTCCTGGGAACTCTTTACTCTCTTGGTTTCTCTGGGTTTCCCCCGAGCCTTCCCTTTCTTTTGGCCTCTTCCTACCTTCTCCACTGATGTATTTCTCTCTTCAGTCCCTAAAAATGTGCACACCCCAAATACTCTTACACCCATGATGCCTCTAAATAGGAGACTCCTTACTGATTTGCTCTAAATTGAATCTAAGGACCCAAAACTGTCTCAGTGATGGCCTCTGGAGTGTCCCGATGTGAGAGCATCTCCTGCAGCAGCCCATGTCCATCAGGGAAGGACTCTCACCTGTCCCAACGTAGCTGTCAGTTACTGTCCTCCATGCATGGTCCACACTCTACAATAATGATAATAATACATAATAATATTTATAAAGAACAGCTTGTTGGAGGTACCGGCTATCTGTCCTACACTCACAAGTGAGCCACATACACAAAAATCAAAAATCCTAAAGAAGGGTCAAAGAGTGACTATAAGGCAGAGGGGTCTAAGTAGGTGGAGGGAACAGCATCTGGGCCAGAGATTTTTGCTGTCCCATGTACTGTAGGCACTTCAAGTTTTCCCTGCTTTTTTGAGCTGAGTGTCTTAGTTTTGTTCTTCTTTCATATTTTTGACTTAAGGAGTTTGATATAATTTAGGTACTTTCTTGGAGTTATCAAAATCCATCATCATTTATGGGTGGGAATAGGATCGTTGAAGGATAATCAACTCTAGGACGGCAGATACAAAGTCTACAGAGATAGCTTCTAGGGTCATTGGCTTGCAGGCTGAGTGCCCTTCTGGAAGCAACATTTGGGTTTATTGTTGGTTTTATTGTTAATTGGTGGACTATTACACCCCCACAGTGGACTAGTGATTACAAGGCAGATGCCCACCTGCAGGAATTCATCACAGTAAATGGCCTATTCTGCCCTCTGTTAATTTAATCTCCAATCCACAGTGCGTCATGTTGGTATTGCTCAAGTAGAAAAATGGACGTCATCCATGCTTATGTAACTTCTAGCTGAGTGCTTTCTGCTCCAGCCATGCTTATTTGTGAGTCATGATTATGTCTGTGTTAAAACACTGCTGCCAGCCGCGTGTGCCTGTGTGGGTGTCTTAGGCATGGGTGTAGTTGATGGCCCAGGAAGCTAAACCTGTTGGTGAAGGGATTTTCATTTACCGAAGAGAACGATCTTAACACTTAATAAAGAGCGGATTAATTTCAACAGGTTATTTACATATAAAATAAGGTTTGTTAGCAAAGAAAGTGTAGCCAGATGGAGCTGTCTTCCTCCTTCCTGCCCAGCTGCTCTCTAGAGATGGTGGGGAGAGAATCAAGAACTTACCTTCTCCCAGGCTGGCAGTCTGGCTAGTTTTCCTGTCTACCTGGTAAACCAGCAGGATTTTCTGCCTCTGGAGGAAGATCAAGCCTCTATTTGAGTAAAAGAGAGCCAGGGGAGTTTAGATAAGAAGATAGACTCTATCCAGAGCCATGTGCTCTTGGCAAGTTTTATCTGTAAAATGGGATGATAATAGTACCTATCCTATAGAGTTGCTGAAGGATTATTAAAGTTAATACATGAAAAGAGCTTTGTGTCCTACACGTTGTGGTGCTCAAGTAGCTGTGTTCTGAAGGGTTCACGTAGGGGTCCTGAACTTGGGGCTGACTCACTGCTTTGAATCCCACAAAAGAATAAGAGGAAGTCTCATGAGGACATTCTCTTGTCCTCTGTCCTCTTTTCAATGTCTCCTCTCTGTAGCAGTCCTCTCTTGAAAGGCTTGCTCATCGGTGGCTCTGTCTTATCCTTGGGACTGTGGTAAGGGCAAGTCCTTCTTTTCCTTGAGTTGAGTTTTTGGGCAGGCTGTGGTGTGCTGTCATTCATGAGGCTGTGTTCCTCCCACCCCTCTCTGCCCCCAGCCCCACAGGCACCATTGCCTCCTGGCCAGGGCTGATGCTTTTTATTTTGCTCAAGTTCAGGTAGCTCTGTCAAAGGCCCTATTTTTATCAATGGGGTGTGGGTGACTTTGTGACTGCCCTCCACCTCATCTGAGACCACTTTTATCCCCCAAAGTGCTATATAATTTGCAGGTTCAGTGTTTCCTGTTTTTCTGAATGGCAGGGGGTTCGGCTGAGATGTTGTGCATTCACTCTTCATTAGAGAACCTGAGCTCCATGCTTATTTCCATCTCAGAGTACCCCATTTCCACAGGCTCCAATTAGGAGCACAGCCCTGGAGCCTTCCCATTCAAGTTATTCCAGTTGACTGTTCTACCCAATTTCTCCCCAGCGGCCATTTTCATTCACTGGAGTCAGAAAACAGAAAAGACAAGGGTTAAGTGCATAGACTGGCTCTTTGCAGATTTAGAATATTGACGAGAATGCTTAGGATTTTATGGTTCGAGAGAAAAGAAGTTGGGGGTGGCAGCCCCGTCAAGACGCTGCCCTGCTTAGCTCCAGAGTCTTGTTTACCGCCCAGACCACCTTTTTTGAGGTTTATAGTGTTAGAATGTGCTCCTTTCCTCATGTGATTGCAGGTGGTGAATTTTTAGAGGACTTGCTTTTACTTTTTTCTGTTATTTCCTCGGGAATTAGCTATGCAGCATCAGCATTCCTCCATATTAATCCAGAATTTGTATTTTTTTACAATCCAAAAAATTGTATTTTTTTCCTTTTAATACGGATGAGACCCTACTCCTTATAAAATAGAAACCCTGACCTTATTAAGCTATAATTCTTCTCTGGGCTGGCTTTTTCTTTATAAGGCTTTGCACATAAACCAGCAATACGTCTCCTTGAGCCACCTAATGAAATGGCACCATATTTTATCTCCAGCTTTCAAGTATCTCCTCAGTAACTGAAGTAATGGTAGGTCAGGGAATCGCTTCAATGTACCACACAAACTAATTTGCTGTAACCAGCCCTAGAAGCAGACCTCCCAGAAGAGCAGTGATGTAGTAGAGTGATTATCAGGATATTTTTTGGAGCCAGACTACTTGAGGTCAATTTCTGTCTCTACCACTTACTAGCTAGCTGTGCAAACTTGAGTTATTTAGTTTCCTGTATGTCAATTTCCTCGTCTGTAAAATGGAATGATGAGAATTCATTTTATTCACTTCTTAGGGTTCCCATGAAACTTAAATGTGTTATTTTGTGTTATTTTTATAATAGTGCCCAGCTCATTGTAACTATTTAATATGTAGTAGCTAGTATCTTCTTTTCTTCTTTCATGCTATGTATTTACTTTGAGTCTAACCTAGTTATCTCTGGAAAATCCTGGTCTTCCTTGACAAGAAGAAGCACCGCAGAAGTGATGTAGAACTACAACAGATCTACTGATAGGAAGCAGAAACGGGAACAGAAGCTGGGCTCAGCGACTCATGTCTATAATCCTAGCGCTCTTGGAGCCCATGGTAGGAGGATTGCATGAGCTCAGGAGCTCAAGTAGAAAAATTAGCCCAGTTTTGTGGTGATGCCTGTAGTCCCCGCCACTCAGGAAGCTGAGGCAGAAATATCACTTAAGCCTAGAAGTTTGAGGTTTCTGTGAGCTGACTAAGGCCAGGAGGACACTCTAGCCTGGGGCAACAGAACCAGACTCTATCTCAAAAGTTAGAGAGAGAGAGGGAGAGAGGGAAAGAGAATGAGAGGGGGAGAGTGAGAGAAAGAGAAAGAGAAAGAAATGGGGACCTGAAGCAGAAGAGATCAAATAAGCAGAAATTACTGGGCAGAACTGGGTGTTGCAAACAGGTGTGTGTTATAGTATCCTCTCACTTTTGTGAATTTTCATTTTCTATAATGAAAACTTAAAACCATGTGTCAGTGTGGGTCAAATTCAGTGAGATGGAGCTCTCAGATATTCTAGGTGGGAGGTCCAATTGCTATGAGCTGCTTAGACAACATTTTGACAAGATATATCAAGAACCCTGGGGCCGGGTGCGGTGGCTCACACCTGTAACCCCAGCACTCTGAGAGGCCAAGGAGGGCAGACTGCTTGAGCTCAGGAGTTCGAGACCAGCCTGAACAAGAGGGAAACCCTGTTTCTAAAAAATAGCCGGGCATTGTGGAGGGTGCCTGTAGTCCCAGCTACTTGGGAAGTTGAGGCAAGAGAATAGCTTGAGCCCAAGAGTTTGAGATTGCTGTGAGCTATGATGCCATAGCACTCACCCCCAGGGTGACTGAGTGAGACTCTGTCTCCAAAAAACAAACAAAAAAGAACCCTAGTCGGTGCCTGTAGCTCAGTCGGCAGGACACTGTCCACATTCCCCAAGGCTGGTGGGCCTTGGCCAGCTAAAAACAATGACAACCTCAACAACAACAAAAAAATACCCAGGCGTTGTGGCGGGCGCCTGCAGTTCCAGATACTTGGGAGGCTGAGACAAGAGAATAACTTAAGCCCAAAAGTTGGATGTTGCTGTGAGCTGTGATACGATGGCACTCTACCCAGGGTGACAGCTTGAGACTCTGTCTCAAAAAAAAAAAAAGAACCCTAAAAATAGTTGTTCCAGTTACTATTGCAGTATGAAAAATTACTCAGAAACATGGCTTAAAGCAATCATTTCATTGTGCTCACAGATCCTGGGGGTGAGAAATTTGGACAGGGTAGAGTAGGGATGACTTGTCTCTGTTCTACAATGTGTCACATCTCAGCTGGTAAAACATGAAAGCCCGGGGTCACTCAGAGGGTGGAGCTAGAACCTTCGGAAGTTTGTTCACTTGTAAGTTTGGGACCTGGACTGGTGTGATACAAAAATCACAAAAAAGATACAAAAATTAGGAATCTAGAGTGCCTCACGTGGCCTCAGTGTGGTTTGGCTTCCTCACAGCATAGTGGCCTTTGAGTAGTAAGACTGTTTACATGCTGGTGCAGAGCTCCAAGCCTGAGTGCTCCAGCCAGCATGGTTAAGAGATCACACATTATCAGTTCTGCTTACTCTATTGGTTGAAGTTTTCATAAATCTACCCAGATGAAAGGGAGTGAAAACAGACTCTAGGAGTGGTGTCAAAGAATTTTGGGGTCATATTTTAAAATTGCCACAATGTTTATGTTTTTTGACCCAGTGATTTCACTCCTAGGAATTTATCTTAAGGAAATAATTTTAAAATGTGGACAAGGTTTTACGCACCCCTATATATGTGTTTCAGTATAATTTATAATAATGAAGTATTAGAAATAAACTTAATGACTAATCATAGAAAAAGAATTAAATGCTGGCAAATCACTAAGATGTTGAATGATCATTAAAATAGTGTTGGAGTTTTTTAATGCATAGGAAAGTGTTGATATTTTTCCCTTCTGAGACTTGTAAACTGTCTTTCCTGCGCTCCACCATCTCTCTCATTTTGCTCTTCCTGTGCCCGAGGTGCATTTGCCAGTGAGTTGACAGGTTGGTTGTAAACAAGCTTACGGTGTCTAGTCGCACCAGAGCCTTTCCTAGAACTTCTGCTCAGTAGCTATAGCTTCCAGCAAGAGTGAACAGACCACTGTCACTTCCTATCTCAGCCTCCACCTAAAACAGTAGCTGTAGTAGACTTTGGCTCCAATGAATATCCAAGTTTTCCTGTCTCAGGTGCCCTCTGAGGTCCTATCCCATTGTTTTCTTCCCCAAGGTCAAGATCTCATGGGACCCATCAATACATTTAACAGATCACAATATCTTAGACATACATACAGCAACGACAGATATAGTTTTCCCATAATCTACATAACACACGACTTTTTAAAAAGACTTCAAATATTTTATCAGTCGATATATTCATTAGGCAACATTTGAAATAAACTGGTGCCAAAACTACATATTATTATTGATATTATTTTCATAATAGTTTCCTGGTCTGAGTTACTCTTGATAGTACTATAATGTTAATATCCAATTCTCCAGGATAATTTTAAAAGCGATACAAATAATCAGAACTACATACATTTTGTTTTAGATCACGTACAATGAATAACACTGGTCTTTGTAGCAGCTTGAAGAACCATCACCTGTGTGATGAAGCAGCTCCTTCTTTCTGCTTTGTTGATTCTGTATGAGCAAAGGATTAGGGGGAGGGACAAAGTATAGTTTGAGACAGAAATGCAAATGGTTTATGATGCAAACTCTGACTAATATGGCTAAATCATTTGATCCTCTTAAAGGATTTCAAATCATGAAAGATTTTACTCTCCATTCTAACCCAATTTCTACTAGTAAATTGTTTATAAACTCAAAGTGTCATCTGGGCCATTGGCAAATATTCTAGTCTTTTCTGGGGACAGGAAAGGATTGCACAGCAGAGTTGCTGCTTTGCGGTTAGCTTGGCCATGAGACTTGCTTTGGCCAATAAATCTTGAGTGAAAGTAAAAACAAATATTACTTCTGGGTGAAGCTTTAAGAACTAAGGTGGGCTTTCCCATATTCTCTCTCTACTGGGTAGCAATGGCATGTACTTCATTCAGGCCCCCAACTGCCTGCACGAGTGCAGTCTTCCCAACTTTCATTAGACATGTGATAGGATGGAGAAAAGCATTTACTAAGCTGTTGATGTTTTGGTTGTCTGTTACTGGAGTATAATCCAGCCAATCATCCCTAGTAAAGTAGGCAGCTAGCTAGATGGTGGGTAGGTAGACACATGTACAAACACACAGGTGTAGACACAGATGCACTAGTAGGTTTCCACAGGCAGGGCTAGCGGTCTAGAAATCATGACTCTGAAATCCTTACTATAACATTGAATAAGAAGCCTACTGGTCACTGTCTTTGATTGACATTCATTTGTGTCTCCCTACCCTGAATTATCTTTTGAACTTGTCACTCTTTACATAGAGTTTGCACAATTTTTTTTTTCTTTTTTTGTAGAGACACAGTTTCACTTTATCATCCTCGGTAGAGTGCCATGGTGTCACACAGCTCACAGCAACCTCCAACTCCTGGGCTTAGGTGATCCTCTTGCTTCAGCCTCCCGAGTATCTGGAACTACAGGTGCCCACCACAGCACCCGGCTAGTTTTTTCATTGTAATTTGGCCGGGGCTGGGTTTGAACCTGCCACCCTTGCTTTGTGGGGCTGGCACACTACCCACTAAGCCACAGGTGCCGCCCTTCACAAAATATTTTTAAGTGGAAAAAAAAAAAGAAATTATAGCCCAGAATGTAACTCAATTTTTGCAAGGAAAAAATTAGAGATTTTTAGAGAAATGTTTGGCATACCAAAATATGAACTTTGCTAGGAATATAGGTGATTTTTTATTTTTTTCTGTATACTTACATTCTTTTGTTTTTTGAAAAACACAAGCACATGTCATAAACATCTATCTCTTTTGTTCTGATCAGTGTCCATCCCTTCCTGTAAGCGCCCTGCTTCCCTTCAGTCCCAGTGAGCCTGGATGTCCTGTGAGCTAAGAGAATTCCTCCCTCCTCTTTTACCTTCCCAATCCTGCCTAACATAAAAGTGGATGTATATCAAGCTACGCCTTGTGAACCAGGTATGCTTCTGGAAATCTGAACTTGATACAGAAGCATGGGGATAGTTGGTGGTTGGAGTCTTCTGCTGGTAGAACCAAAGGAGACCCCTAGAATTCCCCTGCTTTCTGTTTTTCTTCGGGCTTTAGGAGTCTCTTTGATTTTAAGGTTACCCAGTTTCTTCTATTCATTTTGTCTCTGGTGTAAGTTAGCCTAAAATGACTTCAGGGTTTGCAACAGTAGTATCTTTATAGACATAATATGCTTGTCTTATTTAGTTAAAAGATTAACAAGATAAAACATAACAGAGTTAATTCATTTTGGCCTATCGCCTAGGAAGAGTAAAATTGTGGAAACTTTTTGTGCCTTTTGTTCTTGCTTTTCTCAAGGTGGTGATTATTACCAAGCCTTTTAAAAAAGTGAACAAGACTCACACTCAGCTAGTGCTGGGTGTATGTGTGTGCATGTTTATGTGTACCCATAATATTATGTGCTCATTGGAATTTAAGCTGGGAGTGTGTGTGTGATAAAGGTTGTATGGGTTGTATGACAATGACAGTGCTGGGTTAATGTCCTGCCGTTCTAGCTTACCACCTGCTACTTCCTCACCCCTCCTAGTTATAGTACACTACTTGTTACTTCTGGCTCCTTCCATGTGGTGACTTGGACTGTACCATCAGTGTGATGTTCTCCAGCCTCCTGATCTTTTTATATAACAGTCACTGCCCCTCTCTCATTCTCCATTCAGTAAATATTTGCTGAGCAAACTTCCATGCGCTAATAGATTCTCCAGGTGCTGGGGATCCAAAGCAAGTAAGATAAGACCTTGTCTCTAAGGAACTTGTAGGCTAACCATGGAAAGCATGCCTAGACCCCTTAGGAAACCAACCAACAGGACTCTGGATACTCCTTCCTGAAACCTGAAGCCCACTCTCCCACCACCGCATGGAGCCAGAGTACAGTAATAGGCTCCATCCCCTGTAATTCTGCTTCAGTGGAATTGCACTTCCTTCCCTTTGAAATTAGGTGTAGCCATGTGACTTGCTTTGACCAATAAGATGTGAGAGGAAGCCACATGTGTCGGTTCTGAGGAAATGCCTTTATAAGAGAGGCTGTGATTCGCCATGTTAGTGACTGGCTGTGTTCCAGATGTTCACTATTAACGTGAGCCCTTTGATGAGGGTGACATCAATTAGGGTGTGCTGCAACACCAACCCAAGATGGACAATAACATAAGCATGAAAAATAATCTTAGGTGTTTCAAACAACTAAAATTTGGGAGTGTTTGTTACCTCCGTGTAAGTCTTTTCTGATAGATACGAGAGACATCTCCCAGACCTGGCAGGACTTCTAATGGACCCGGATCATGCTATCTAGTCTGACTTAGGGTTGGTGGTCCTGGGTGACTTGTGATACTAAATGAACAAAGACACTACCGAACTTGGTCTAGCTGGAATTAGAAGAAAGAGTCCTTTTAAGGTACAAATAATGTCTCCCTAGCCTTAAGTGGGCTGCTTACCATGCCCTGTTTTGCAATAGAAGGTTCACATGTGGTGAAGGGAAAGAACCACATCTGAGAACCAGGATTAGAATTTTTTGTAATAAAACAGTCCTGGGAGATGGTGCAAATTTCTGATCTTGAAATCTAGGCTTCCCACTTAACTCAGCATTCTGAATTGATTGTTGTGGCCACCTCTGAGATGCATTTAAATAGAAAAATTGTTGCAAACATCACTAGAAATTAAGAAAATGCAAAGTAAAATAGCATCATGCTCTCATTAAGTTGATCAGGCTAGTCTTGAACTCCTCACCTCAAGGGATCCTCTTGCTCAGCCTCCAAGTATCTGGGACTACAGGATTACCATAGGTGTGGTCCCACAATTTACCCTCCCTCTACTACCCCCCCCCCCACTCCTTCCCACTCCATTTCTCTCCTTCATCCTGGGCTATAGTTGTGTTCTATCTTTCATAAGCTTAATTTGGCAAATATATACATATATTATATCCCCCCCCCCCACAGGGTCTCACTCTGTTGCCCTGGGTAGAGTCCCATGGCATCATCATAGCTCAAGAGATCCTCCTGCCTCAGCCTCCTGAGTAACTGGGACTACAGGTATCCACTACGACACCTAACTAGTTTTTTCTATTTTTAGTAGAGACTGGGCTCTTGCTCTTGCTCAGCCTGGTCTCAAACTCATGAGCTCAAGCAATCTACCTGCCTCAGCCTCCCAGAGTACTAGAGTTACAGGTGTGAGCCACCAAGTCTGGCTGATTTGGTAATATATTTCAAACATCCTGTGTTGGTAATGGTGATGGAAGTATAAATTTTTATAATCTTCCTGCAGACTGATGAGGTGTAATATACCACCCAATCTTAAAGATATGTATGCTTGTTAGTGCCTTCTTCTGTAGTAATCAAATTTTTAGACAGAATAAAAAGAATATATTGCCAGTTTTTCCTGCAGCTAGGAATGGATATGTGAAAAAGTTCTTGTCACTGGGGGGAGAGAAGGGGTGTGTATAACCTCAGGATTGAGCCCTAAAAGAGCAGGGGAATCATGTTTCGCTCCCCCCTTTTCCTGTCCTGCTGTCTGGAATACAGATGAGATGATAGATCAGAGGGACAAAAGCAATATCTAGGAATGGCAGACATGAGATAAAAAGAACCCGAGTCCTTGACCCCATGAGGTCACCATACTAGCTCTGACTTTGTCTCAGATATAAATACACTGTTATGTTATTTAAGCCACTGCCTGTCACACATGGAACCAAAAATATCCTAACTAATGCACCAGAATCTCTACCTTTGAAGAGTTATCTCAAGTTAGCAATTGAGGATATATGAAAAGATTCAGATAACAATGAAATTTAACATGTATCTTTCCATACGCAAGAAAGTTGGAAATAAACTAGTTTGTTTAAAGAAATTATGATTTATCTATGCAACAGAGTACTATGAAGCCATTCAAAATTATTCTGCAGAAGACTACTGTTGTAGAAAGACATCCTTTTTCTAAAAATTAAGTCATATACACATAGATCATGAATACATTTATGCATATGTGGGGGTACAACTTGTTGATTTTTTTATACAATCTGACATGCTTACATCAAACCAATCAGCATAGCTTTTGCTTCATTTACTTGATTATTATGTTAAGACATTTACGTTCTACACTTGACAGATTTGACTTGTACCCTTGCAATATGGCCCATAGGTGTGGTCCCACATTTTACCCTCCTTCTACTAACCTCCCCCCCACCCCTTCCCACTCCATTTCTCTCCTTCATCCTGGGCTATAGTTGTGTTCTATCTTTCATAAGAAAGTGTGAGTAAATTTAAGTTGGTTTCATAGAAGTACTGAGTACATTGGATACTTTTTCCTTCATCCTTGAGATACTTTACTCAGGAGAATATGTTCCAGGTCCCTCCATGTAAACATAAAAGAGGTAAAGTCTCCATCTTTTTTTAAGGCTGCATAGTATTCCAGTATTCCATGGTGTACATATACCACAATTTATCGATCCATTCATGGGTTGTTGGGCACTTGGGCTTCTTCCATGACTTGGCTATTACAAATTGAGCTGCAATGAACAATCTGGTGCAAATATCTTTTTTGCAAAGTGATTTTTGGTCTTTTGGATATACTCCTAGTAGAGGAATTGCAGGATCCAATGGCAGGTCAATTGCTAGATCCCTGAGTTTTCTCTCAGGCTGTAGTACTGGACGGTCCTTTGCAAAGACATCCATTTTTTAAAAATGCACACAGAAGACAAAGTGAATACCAGTGTGTCTGATCTCATCTTTTCCCTCCTTCACTGGCAAAAGAGAATTCTAATGCTGCCCATTAGGTCTTTTTCTTTCTCCCATTTTCTGGGGAAAAACTCACCATAAGAATTCTTTGGGGCTTTTGTGATGTGATAACAATTGAGAGGAAAGAATATGGGGAAGGAAGATAAGGGTACCTTGGCTAGTTGGGGAAGGATATTTTCTGGGAGGTTCTGAGAAGTGAGAACTGAGCTGTTTTATGTGGGATGGTGGGTGGGAGCACGAGGGGAATTTTTCAGAGGATGCCAGTGTATTACGTGCTTCTTGAAGATGTTGGAACTGAGTAACTTTAGGCTGTCACAGTATGTAGGTGTTGAATTATGAGGTCTCATGCACTTAGAAAGGGGTTCTGGTGGACAGGTGTGGTGGCTCACACCTGTGATCCCAGGACTTTGGGAAGCCAAGGTAGGAGGATTGCTTGGGGCCAGGCGTTTGAGACCAGCTTGGGCAATGTAGTGAAACCCTGTCTCTACAAAAATAAATAAATAAATAAGTGGAAAATAGGGGTCTTGAAGATATATACCAAATACCTAGGATTTTCCCCCTGAATGGGTAGAATTCTATTTTCTGTTTTGGGGGGTTTCTGATATTATTTCTCCATTTGTAAGTAAAAAAATGAAATGCTAAAATTGATTTTTTTTAATGGTCATTGAGTTTTATTCATCATCACCCAAAGTTGGAAGCAATCAAGAAGACCTTTAATAGGAGAATGGCAAAATAAACTATGGTACATCAGAGAATGGAATATTATTCAGTATTAATAGGAAACACACTATCATGCCATGAAAAGACATAGTGAAAATGTGGCTGCATATTACTGAGTGAGAGATGACAATCTGAAAAGGCTACATGTTGTGTGATTCCAACTGTATGACCTTCTGGAGAAGTCAAAACCATGGTGTCAGTAACTTTAAAAAACAGTGATCTCCAGGGATTATAGGGAGGCAAGGATGAACAGGTGGAGCGCAGAGGATTTTTAGGGCACTGAAGCTTTTCTGTAGGACACTATAGTAGTGGACCCACATTACCAGTGCTGGGCAGATGATGAATGAGTCTGAGAGGCAGGGTTCTAACAAGGAAATCCAGAAGTCTAACTGGGTTTGCAATCACCTTGCCAGGATTCCACAGGGCTGGAAAATTTTCCAAAGGGGAAAGGCTATTTTCTTAGTGGCCAGTTGAGGACATAATCATGTAAGGACATGGGTCTTAGGGAGGCTCACCCCACTCCCATGCAGTTGAAAATCTGCATATAACTTTTAACTCACTGAAAATTTAACTACTAATAGTCTGTTGACTGGAAGCTATACCAGATCACATAAACAGTTGACTGACACATATTTTTTATGTTATATGTATTATATATATATATCATATTCTTACAACAAAGTAGGCTAGAGAAAAAATTATTATTAAGAATCACAAGGAAGAGAAAATATACTTACTATCCATTAAGTGGAAGTGGGTCATCATAAAGGGCTTCATTCTCACCCTCTTTATGTCAAGTAGGCGGAAGAGGAGGAAGAGGAGGGGCTGATCATGCTCTCTCAGGAGTGGCAGAGGCAGAAGAGGTGGGGGAGGAACAGAGGGAGGCAGAAGAGGCAGGCATACTCAGGGTAACTTCTATAGAAAAATTCTGCTTCTAAGTGGTCCCAGGCAATTCAAAGCCACATTGTTCAAGAGTCAATTGTGTATGTGACAGCTTATGCCACGTGATTTAAAACAGGCCTCCAACAATAACCACCACGCTGGTTTACATAAATACACAGAATAAATTCAAATGGCCCAAGGGCCATGTGAATTAAATAAATGGTGCCCTTAAGGCAGAGATCCATTGGGTAATCAAAGTTTACCTTGTTTCTGAGCACTGCACATGAGGGGAGTAAGACATTTTAAAGCAGGACTGACTATATTTGTGGTACTCAGTGCAAAATGAAAGTTCTTGACCCCGGGTTCAAAAATTATTCATTTCAAGACAGTGACAACAAAGCATTAAATCAAATGTGGGGGCTCAGTGCCCATGGCTCAGTTGTAGGGCACCAGCTACATACACTGAAGCTGGCAGGTTTGAGCCCAGCCTGGGCCTGCTAAACAACAATGACAACTGCAACAAAAAAATAGCTGGGCATTGTGGTGGGTGCCTGTAGTCCCAGCTGAGGCAAGAGAATCACTTGAGCCTAAGAGTTTGAGGTTGCTGTGAGTTGTGATGCCACAGCGCTCTACCGAGGGGGACATAGTCAGACTCTGTCTCAAATAAATAAATAAATAAATAAATAAATAAAAATAAAAAATAAAATAAATCAAATGTGGGGACCCTCTAAGCCTGTGGTCCTCTGCAACTGTACTGGTCTCAAACCTATGAAGCTGGTCCTGCTTTTAAAATTCCCAAGTGTCTTTAAAACTTGTTGAAGACAGAAAGGCCAATGCAAGGTTGAACAATAACAATAACTACCAAGATCATTCTTACTGCAGTTTTTAATCTTTCCAGTTCTACTAGATATTTCTCCATAGATTATAAAATTTGCCTTTAGGTTTCTTCTAGCTACCAATTCCTTTGTCTTATTTATTTATTTTTTTTAAGACACAGAGTTTCACTTTGTCCCCCTTGGTAGAGTGCTGTGGCGTCACAGCTCACAGCAACTTCTAGCTCTTGGGCTCAGGCGATTCTCTTGCCTCAGCCTCCCAAGTAGCTGGGAATACAAGTGCCCACTGCAATGCTTGGCTATTTTTTTGTTGCAAATTGGCCGGGGCTGGATTTGAACCAGCCACCCTTGGTACATGGGGCCAGCACCCTACTTGCTGAGCCATAGGTGCTGCCCAGTCTCATTTTCTTTATGGCCAAATTTCTCAGAAGACTAGGTTACAAATGCTATCTCAACTTTTATTCTGATTAGACATTCATCTACATTTTAAAATGTAATTTTATACCCCATAAATCCATCGAATCTTTTGAGTAGGGTCATTTGTATGGGACAAGGATACTTCTTTTTGTAAATTTTATGTTAAAATGAGGTTATATAATTACACAAATGATTAGGTTATATAATTTACACACGGACGGTTAAAATCAGATTTGTAACTGTGTCCCACACCCAGGGAGTGAGCCATATATACATGCAATATGCCCATTGGTGAGGAGCTACTGAACCCCTCTCGCTCCCCCTTCATGAATTTGAGACTTTTCTCTTATATAGGTCTGTGATTGTTAATCTCCTAGTTTCAAATTGGTATTTAGTACACATGATGCTTGTTTTTCAAATCATTTTATACTTAGGAGAATGTTCTCCAAATCCTTCCAGGTTGTTAAAAGGATGCAAAATTTCCATATATTTTTAAGGCTGAATAGTACTCCCTGGTATACATATACCACAGTTTATTAATCCATTCATGTGTACATGGGCACTTGGGTTGTTTTCACATCTTTGTGAACTGAGCTGCTGTGAACACTGGAGTGAAAATACCCCTGTGGTAAAATGTCTGTTTTTCATTTGGGTAAATGCCTCTTAGTGGGATTGCAGGGTCAAATGCAAGGTCTACTTTTAGTTCTTTGAGGACTCTCCATAGAGGCTGTACTAGTTTGCAGTGTCATCAACAGTGCATGAGTGTTCCTAACTCTCTGCACCCACACCAGCCACTGTTGCTCTGCGACCTTGCAATGTGAGCCATTCTCACTGGGGTTAGGTGGTATCTCAAAGTGGTTTTGATTTGCATTTCTCGGACAATTGGGGATGGTGAGCATTTTTCATGTGTTTATCGGCCATTCTTCTGTGCTCCTGAGAAAAGTTTCTATTCATGTCTCTTGCCCAGTTTTTAATGGGTTGTTTGCTCTTTTCTTATTGATACACTTGCATTCATTGCAGAATGTAGTGATTATCCCTTTGTCGAATTTGTAACATGCAAATATCTTCTCCCATTCCGAAGGTTGTCTGTTTGCTTGTGGATTATGCAAAACATTTTTAACGTGATCAGGTCCCATTTATATATTTTTGCTATTGCTGCAATTGCTGAGGGGTCTTCTTTACAAATTCTTTCTCTGGGCCAATAAGATCAAGAGTTTTTCCCACATTATCTTCTAGGGCTTTTATAGTTTTGTGTCTTAGATTTCATGAGTTAATTTTTATAAGGGTGAGAGGTGTAGGTCCAGTTTCCTTCTCTTACATGTGGTTAACCAGTTCTCAGATAAGGGTACTTCTAATTACAAGTTACAGATAATCTGGCACACAGTGGATTCAACAAACAAGAGTTTATTAATTTTTCTTGCATTCTAAGAGGCCTGCAAATAGACACTAGTGATTGTTGGTTCAGCAAATCAACAATGTCCAGCCTACATTATGCTTTTTTTAGCATATAGTCATAGATGTCTCCCACCCCCACCTTGCCCCACTCCTTGAATCAAGGCTGGAAGAAAGGAGAAAAGGTAATGCCAGCCATATTTATATTCCAGTTACTAGAGTTCTAAAACCATGACAAAGCTAAGTGGCACAAAACAACCATAGTATTATGTTCACAGATTCTGTGGCACAGGAATTTGTGCAGAGTACAATGTGGAAACGTTGTCTCTGCTTGACAGTGTCTGAAGGCTTCAAAGTTGAGGGTGTCTCAAGGGCTGGGGGCTGCAGTCATTGACAGATGTCCTCACTCACATGCATGGTAGCTGATGCAGACTGTTGGCTGCAACTTTCAGTGAGCTGTGATATAGAAGATCTACTCATGGCCTCTCCCTCTGGTCTCTTGGCATGGGCTAGTTGGGCTTCCTCACAGCAAGAATCCAGAAGCAAGAATCCCAAAAGAACATGGTGGACATGCATAGCATTTTTATATAGAGCCTTAGATGTCACATAGTGTCACTTCCGTTGTACTGTACTGGCAAAGACAATCATAAAGCTCACTCCAGGATGAAGGAAGGAAGAAGAAAGAGGACATTGACAACATTTCCTAAGGGAAGGAGACTTAAGATCACACTGTAACAAGAGCACGTGGGGGTGGGAGATCTTGCTATGGCCATCTCTGAAAAACACAAACTGCTGTAAGAAATAGATATTTTTCCAAGATACCACCCAGCAAATTTATTCTTATATTTCATTGAACACATCTATGTCATATGCACCCTTGGTTGCTGAGAATGATGAGGAAGAGAATTCAGCATTTGACTTCCTAATCTATTTGATGGGAGATGGTATGGGGAAGGGGAAAGCATGATTGCTAGGCCACAGTGAGCTAAGTCTGCCGCACACCCTCCTCTTGGCTGTTTGTTCACCATCTATGCCTCTATTCAGCTTCTATAAAATTTTATGGCATTTATTTATTTGTTCCTTTCTGCTAGATTCTAGACAGGGACTGTGAGCTATTTGTCTTAGCACCTCCAAGGTCTGTTGTTACACCTGGCATAGAGAGATATTGAATAAAACATTTATTGAATAAATAACAGGTCATGTGCTAGAATTTTCTCAGTGGAATAGCTTCTGCTCTTAGATGTTTCAGGGTCTAAGATTACACTTAATTTCAATGGAAAATGGAAAGAAGTCGACCTTTAATCCTCTCAATGACTAACTTTCCTGCTGATTTACAAAGAGCAAAGGTCTAAAAAATGCTTTTGAATAATAACAAGTTCCTTCAATTTAGATGAGATAGTTTTATTAACATGATCCTGGTTTTATTAACATCATCCTATTTGTTCCTCATAACCACCCTGAATGTTCAGAAGGGTTGGATCTCTTTGCTCACTGGAAAAGAAAAATAAAAGCAACCCAAACAACAAAAACAAACAAACAACAACAACAACAAAAAAAAAACAAGGAGAAAACAGGAAAATAATATTTGTGTAAAAGACAAGAAAAAAATGTAAAAGTAAAAATAAAAATAAAAAAGAAAGTTCAGAAGGGGTGATGCTATCGTTCTCATTTTGTAAAAGTAACAAAGCCTTGGGTTAAGTGACTTGTTCAAGCTGACATGTAAAGGGAAAAGCATAATGATCACTTTCTAAATTAGCCACACATACAGTTTAAGTCTGGAAGTCTACGTGATGTAATCAAAACTGTTGGCGTCTGGTTGTAGTCTAATTGTGGGTGCTGTTTCTGAAAATAAGCATGAGGTTTGAAATTACACATTTATACACACATTGTATATATAGGCATTAGGGTACACACCCACACACATATATATACACATACACACATATAAATCTAGTACCATTTACCTTGAAGTTATGTGATAGGATTATGTGAAATGATATTCTAGAGAAATTGCTATTATTTTCCTCCAACAGAATTTTTTCAAACGTTAGAGTGGAGGGATATCTGTTTAAAAGTTTGGTTTTGGTTTTTCTTTAATTTTTTTTTTTCTTTTTATTAGACAGAGTCTTACTCCGTTGCCTAAGCTAGAATGCCATGGCATCAGCCTAGCTCACAACAACCTCAAACTCCTGGTTCAAGTGATCCTCCTGCCTCAGCCTCCAAAGTAGTTGAGATTACAGGCGTGGGCCACTGCACCTGGCTAGTTTTTCTATTTTTAGTAGAGATGAGGTTTCACTCTTGTTCAGGCTGATTTTGAACTCCTAAGCTAAAGGGATCCTCTTGCCTTGACCTCCCAGAGTGCTAGGATTACAGGCGTGAGTCCCTGCACCTGGCACCAGTTTTATCTAATTCTTAAATGCGTGTCTTGGAGCAGTGGTAGTAACAGAGACACAAAAGAACATTAGTCTCTCGCCTGAGAAGAAGCAGAAAAGAGGCCAGATATAGTGGCTCACACCTGTAATCCTAGCACTTTGGGAGGCTGAGGCAGCAGGAATGCTTAAGGTCAGGAGTTGGAAACCAGAGAAAATAAAAAATAGAAAAATTTGCATAAAAAATAGAAAAATTAACTGGGTATGGCAGCACGTGCCTGTAGGCCCAGCTACTTGGGTTGAGGGTGGCTGGGGCAGGAGGATCATTAAGCTCAGGAGTTTGAGGTTGCCGTGAGCTATGACGATGACACTACACTCCAGGCTGGGGGGCAGAGTAAAACCCTTTCACAAAAGAAAAAAAGTGTTTCCAGTTCCATAGGTGGTAGGAAAAGAAAAGAAAAGAAAAAATTGAAGAGAAGTAGGACGGAATTGTGCAGCATTTGCTAAGGTACCAGGGAGAATCCTACAGAGGAGAGTCACTTGTAAGAAAGTCGAAACTCCAGAAAGTTTCAGGGCAACATGCAGCTGACCTACTGGGACTGAGAATCAAGTAGTAAGAATGTGAAAAAGAGATTCTACAGCAAAAAAATAAAAAAAAAGTTACCCAAGGGCATCCTAAACAAGTTCCCCCATCCCCGAGGAGATAATCCTCTACCTTCTCTGTACATTCAAATAAGGGCTCCAGAAGGAGAGGAACAAGAATGACCATTACCAGGAGGATGTATCTGGGTTTAATTATGAAGGAAATGACAGAGATAGCTAAGGCCAAGTGAGTCAAGTATTCCTCATGCTGTTTAAAGAACAAATGCTCCTAAATGTGGAGAATGACTTATTACCATTTCAAACAAGTAATGTAGGTCTTTACCATTTCAACCTGATAATTAATGGCCAACTTTGGGCTAAGGTTGATAGCTCTGTACATTTCTTCTAGAGTGTTGACCTTATTTTTCCTTATTAGAGTATATTATTATATACACAGATTGTATACATCCTCTAACTGCTCCAAGAATGTGGACTGCTGGGGAACAAGGGGCTGCAACTTATTTATCTTTGTGTCTCACAGAGCCCAGCACAGGGCTTTGTACTTATTAGTAGCTTAGTAAATGTTGTTTGAATTGAATAGCTCTGTGCAGAGGCTGCTACGGCAGATAACAGAGAGCAGGTCCTGACTTAATTAAGTTCAATCAATATATCATGAGATTCCCAGGGAAATTTGATTGCAAGTCAAGGCTGTAAAGCTACGAACAGTGTCCAGAACAGCCAGGATTATTGTCTGTCTCTTTTGGCATTCAAAGGAATTGGACCCCCAGACTCTGATTCCTGCAAGGGTATAAAAAGGACCTGGCTGGGAATAAAAGGGACAGAATTCTACAATAGTACTTGAAATGCATTTTCTTAAGAATTGTCAATATCTGTGGCAGCTTTTTAGAAGTAGCAATATCCAAGAAAAAAGTATATTCCCTCTCGAGTCTCCCACCTGACCAGATTTTTAATATGGTGCAAAATATAATTACAAGTACCTAGAAGTCAGATACATCTCGTGCAGAATATCTTTATGCCTCTGACTGATGGTTATTATAATGTTGCGTGACAACATTGATAAGGGTGAGTGAACCTTGAACTGGCTGGCAAATGAAAAATGACTTTTAGTTTCGTGACAACCCTGGATAGATGATGGTTTCAGACTCCTGTCTTCTTCCTTATTCAATTATCATGATCCTTGACACCTGAATGTTAGGTCAATGTTTTAAAATCTACTTAGCTGAAACTTTTCCCTATTACTGTGGAGCTCAGTAGACGACAGATCAAACTATCATCCCTTTCAGTTGTGCTATTTATCATGGTTTCAACTCCCACCTGTGAAAGTAAACTCCAAGATCTTCATCTCCAGCCTAGACCTCTTGTCTGAGCTCAATCCCACCCCTTGAAGTCATTTAAAATTTATTTATTGAGAATCTACTAGATGCCAGGTAGTATATTTGATGCTGAAGACATAATAAGACACAGATTTGTCCCTTAAGGAGCTCACAGGCTGTCAGGGAAGACAGAAAAGTAGACCAGTACTCATGACATAAGGTTATCACTTCTAGGAATTAAGGTATAACCAGAGGATTCTGGAAGCACCCAGCTCGAGGGTGGCAGTAGGGGGACCGGCCCACAGGAGATGACCTTCAAGTGGCCATTTGCACTTACCTAAAATTCAACATGTCAAATAAAGAACTCATAATTTTCTCTCTAAAGCCCTCCTTGCTTTTTGATCTTTTTATGCTATAAATAATACTACTATTTTCCCAGTGATTCATACTTAAAACCTGATATTTCAATATTTTTTACTCTCTCGAGCCATTTAGCCATTGAGTCCTGTCAAGTCTTTCCTTGCTTTTCAAGTCCCTTAAGCCCTAGGCATAATAATTCCTGGGGATTTTGTTTTCTACTGTTAGTTATCACAATTCCAGGCACCTAGGATTGTCAAAGTTCAAAAAAACAGACCAACATAACCAGCTAACCTAACCCCAGCCTAGTCCACGCCCCTTCAGGGATTACTGAAGGAGCCTCCTTCCTGGCTCTGGCTCCCAGGCCTGTCTGCTGTGATCTAGCCTGCATACTGCTACCACAGTTTATTTGCCTGGAGCCTATCAGGCTTAATCATGTAGCTTTAAAAATGAAAAGAGTAGGGTGGTGCCTGTGGCTCAGTGAGCAGGGCGCTGGCCCCATATACCGAGGGTGGTGGGATTGAACCGGCCCCGGCCAAACTGCAACAAAAAAATGGCCAGGCTTTATGGCGGGCGCCTGTAGTCCCAGCTACTCGGGAGGCTGAGGCAAGAGAATTGCATAAGCCCAGGAGTTTGAGATTGCTGTGATCTGTGACACCACGGCACTCTACTGAGGGTGACAAAGTGAGACTCTGTCTCTAAAAAAAAAAAAAAGAAAAAAAATGAAAAGAGTAGGAGAAGGAAAATACCTACATAAACCCATGAAATTAGTATGCATTAAACACGAGTGGACAAGAGAATAGGAAATACAGTTGTCCCTCAGTACCTCAGTATCCTCGGGGGACTGGATCCAGGACCCCCATGGACACCAAAATCTGAGGATGCTAACCCTGACATAGAAATGGTGTAGTATTTGTATATAATGTTGCACATCCTCCTGTATACTTCAAGTCATCTCTAGACTCGTATGATACCTGATGCAATGTAATGCTATGTAAGTAGTTGTTACTTTATATCATTTAGGACATAGTGACAACCAAAAAAGGTCCATATGTTCAATACAGACACAACCATCCTAGTCCAAGCTATATTTTTCATCTGCAGTTGGTTGAATCTGTGGATGCAGACCCCACAGAAACAGCACGGCTGTCCCTAGCAATTCAGTAGGAAAGGCAACAGGAAAGTGTTAAGGATGATATGAAGGACAGATGCCAAGCTAATTATATTAGTGTCCTGTGGCTGTTGCAACAAATCACCACAAACTTGGTGGCTTAAAACAACAGAATCTATTCTCTCACAATTCTGGCATCTGTAAGTCCCAAATCATTATCACTGGGCCAAAATCAGGTTGTTAGCAAGCTGCACTCCCTCTCTCCAGATGCTTTGGGAGAAGATCTGTTCTTTGCTGCTTCCAGAGTCTGGTGGTTGCTGGTCCTCCTTGGCCCGTAGCCACATCACTCCAATTTCTGCCTTGATGGTCGCGCTGCCTTCTCTTTTCCCATCTGTGTTCTCCCTCTGCTTCCCTCTGAGGACACATGTGATTGCATTTAGGATCCATAACTCAGGATAATCTCCCCATGTTAAGACCCTTATTCACATCTGCAAAGCCCTTTTTTTTCATATAAAGTCACATTTATAGGTTCCAGAGATTAGGATGTGGAAACCATTTTTTAAAAAATGTGTGTAGGAGGCATTATTTAGCCTACTATAGTAATAAAGTAAATTCTAGATCATGACCAAGGCTTATACATGTAAATCTAATCTCATAGTTACCTTAGAACTTGTTCTGGGTTTTGGAGACATGGATGAGGCATAGGAAATTTCTTTGCAGGGAAACAGCATATGCAAAGGGCCAGGGGCAGCAGTGGGGATGCAGATGAGGAAACAGGGACTGGCCCACTAGATTAGAAATGCTGTGGGCGATATTCCAATGCAGTCGGAGATCAAGCTGACTATATAACTAAAGAGGAACCAAACAACAGAAGAGTTTGAGTGGCGGAGGACTGGCCCTGATAAAGAAAGAAAGCTGTTGTTTCTGATACAGGAATTAGCATCTTGGAAGATCAGTCTGCACTCACCCTGTGAAGGCAACTCCGTTTCCATCTAAGAGACTTTATGCAGAAGTACAAACCATTAGTCCAGAAATCCAAATTCCACTTCTGGACACCCTCCCAGCTTTTCCTCAACTTGCTACTAACAGGTCTAGCCATTGACAGAATGAAATTTAAACTCTAAAATAGTCTTCCAAGTCCCTTAAGATTTGGCCTCGATACCTCTCCTATATCACATCGTGTCATTTTTCTCATTTCCCATTAGCCCCTTTTCAATTTGCTGAAGATATAAAACTCATTCCTGCTTCAGGATTTTTGAATGTGCTGTATTTTTCCTCCCTGAATGATATTCCACAACTTGCAGGTCTGGCTTTTTCTATCCGGTGCCCCAAGGAGGCATCATCTAAGCAGACACCTAAAGGAGGTAATAAAGCCAGGCACGCAGATATCCGGGGTGAGAGTTGTCTAGGTTAACAACAGAAAATTCAGAGGCTCTGAGGTAGATCAGCTTGTCTGGCCTGTTTGAGAAAAGCAATCAGGCCAGCATGCCTAGCTTGGAGACAGTGAGTGAATGGGAAGCTTGGCAGACTTGGCAGACGTCTTACTTAGAGAGAGATGGAAGTTGGAGGGTTCTGAGCAGAGAGGAGATATGCCACAACTTAAGTTTTTCAAGGATCACTCTGTCGACTAAGAATGGACTATATAGGAAGACAAGCATAACAGCAGAGAGACCAATTAGGAAGCTGTTGCCATAATCCTCCAGATAAAAGGAAAGTGATTAGACACAGGAGTAGAGAGGCCAGAATGGAAATGAAGAGAAGTGGTCAGAATCTGGGCAGATTTTGAAGAGATGCTGATAGGATTTGTTGGGCGACGAGACATGGGACATGAGAGAAAGAGTCAAGGATGATCCCAAGATTTTTTTTTTTAAACCTAAACAGCTAGAAGAGTAGAGCTTCAATATACCAAGAGGGAGGAGACTGCAAAGGAGAAACCTGAGTTTGGCTTTGGCTGTGTTATGTTTGAGATGCCTACTGGACATCAAATGGAAATGCTGAACAGGGAGCCTGATGTGAGTCTGGGGTCCAAGAAAGAGGCTGGGATGAGGCATCTGGGTACAGGGAAGGAGAGGAGCTGTCGCAGCACAGTCTGGACTTATGGCCGATGGAATAAATCAATGACTCAGGGAATGTGTGATGAAACAAAAGACGGGGTCTAGAGACCAAGGGCACACCATATTCAAAGATGAGACGACTGGGAACCAGACTGGAGGAGCAGATAGTGAAACAGGAAGAAGGGATGAAGAGATGTCTGAAGGTCAAGTGGAGAAGGTTGGAAGGAAGGAATGTAGGAGTTGTTAGGTGCCAATACTTCTTCTCCTGCTTCCAGCATGTACCAAATGCCACGTGTGTTGAGTGAATGAGGAAATGAGGTGAAGATTATGCCTGTGTTAGTCTAATAAAGGTAAATGTCTCATTTTTGAGATGGAGCTAGAGCAGGTTTAGTGATTCAGATGAGAGGGTCCGAGAGTCTCAAATTCCCACAAAAATAAATGTCCCCAAGGGAAAAAAGCCCCATAAGGTGCTTTAATGGTATCATTATTCCTCCAAAGTACCAGTGGGTGAAAGCCAAGAAAGTTATGTTTCTCTTTCTCTCTTGTCAGGTGGGGGCTGTGAGGTGGCGAAGGCGAGAGAGATTCTCAAGTGCCTAAGTGTTCTCTGTGTCTGATAAGAGGAGAGATAGCACTTCCTCAAAAAATCCCAGCAGCAGGGATAAGGCGTTATCCTGTTATCTTTGGCTGTCTGGAGCCACCACCCTGCCTCTCCCCAGGTGAGCTGACTGCTCTGTGACTGGCCAAAGGTCAGGTACCCAACAGGTTGATGAGTCACCGCAGGAGTGGCCAGATGCTCAGAGGCTGGGGCTCCTTGGGCAAAACTCTTCAATTTATCTATAACAGCAGAAATACAATGAGAGCCATGTACGGAATTTAAAACATTTTAGTCACACATGCTACAAGTAAAGGAAAAGCCAGTGGAATTCATTTTAATAACATATTTAGCCCAACATATCCCAAATATGATCACTTCAACATACAAAATCATTCAAGAGACATTTCACATTCTTTTACTTTTTATAAGGAGTGTTTGAACTCTGGTGTGTATTTTATACTCGGTGCGTGTCAGTTTCACGGGCTCAGGAGTCACACATGGGTAGAGCAAAAACATGCCTCTGCAAGGTGATCACACGCGTACATTTCCAATGTGGCATTGGCACCTAAATTCAAAGCCACCTCAGCCAGCTTTAGAAGCAAAGTGTTACTTTCTTCAGGGGAAGTTTGGAGACCAAAGGAAGAAGGTCCCATGAAGGCTCTGGGCACCACCGAGAGGAAATCATACAGTGTCCCTCCTCCTCCCCTTCTAGACCTCCTTCCCTACAACCAGATCCTGAGGTCTCAGGCTGCTCAGGATCCTCTGTGCCATAAAGATAGGGGAATACATAAAATAGATCCCATGTGACTTCGCTGATGCCAGCAGGAGAGGAGACAAACACCATCTGAGCGTCCACCTTTTCCCAGTTTCTTCTCAAGCCTTCAGGGTCCTAGAGATGCCTCCTCTTCTGTGCTGGTGGCCCTGTGTATGGGGAGGGTCAGTGCTCATGTGACCTTCTACGTGAGCTTCAGGCATCTCAGTAGATCAAGGCCTGGATGCTGGAACTATGAGCAACTCAATGTGTTCAAAATCCTGCAACACTTACATTTTGAACAATGATGCCTGGGAGAATATTTAGTCCAAAGAAATGAATATATAATGGTATAATTTGGGTCACATTGCCCCTGAATTAAGGAGAGGTGGTAATTTTGGGAAGACAGGTCCCACTGCTCTCAGTGTAATGGGCTGGTTAATTTCCTGACCCCATGGTTCTTCCCTCTTTCTGCCAAAGTTTGGACCCTGCTTGCAGGCTGAGTGCTCCTCAAGCTGGAAATAGAGACCAGTAAGTCAGCACCTCACAGTTGGTCCTTCTGATTTATAGATACAGCCCTTGCGTTTCCCACAGGACCAAGCCCACTCCTAGTGCTTGACTTTCTCATCACCACGCAGCTTTATACCCCGGGCTTGGCATCACCCAGCTCCTTCATGGCCCAGCCCAGTCTAACAGCACATTTCAAGCTCCATCCCTGCTTCCCTCCCTGAGGGTGTGGTTTGGGTTTCATTTTAATGACAGTAATTGTTCTGTTTATGGAGCATCTATGATGGTGCCAGGCACCGGGCTTGGTGCTTCATACACATTACATCATTTAACGTTCCCAGCAACCTGCCAAATACATGTTTTTACCCTTATCTTAAAGATGAGGCAACCACATCTCAGAGATGTTAATTAGCCGATGGCCTCACAGCCAGTAAATGGTAGAATCAAGATTAAAACCCCCATGAGTCAAGACCGCAATGTAGACTGAATTCTACTGCCCGAAGTCTTACTGCCCCTGGCCAATATCAGGTCCGTCTGGGGTGGGTCCAACAAGCTCTATTGGCTCCACATGTATGTAACCTGACTATGTGACTATGCTTTTGCCCTGGGTCCTGACTTTCACCCTGTCCTGACTCCAACTTACTTTGCTGAGGCCCTCACATCTTGCCTAGGCCTTACCTAGGTCCTCTCCCTGGGGGTTGGACCTGTTCCCTCCAGCTGCCAGATGGGGCCAGGTCAGCTGGCCAGACTCTCCCAGACCAAGATCACCTCACTCCTGTGCACGACACACCCTTACCTGGAGATGGGTGTGTGTTTCCTCCTTGCACTCTGTCAGCCCCCCATTTAAATGCTCACCCACATGTATGCCAGCTTGTACTTTGCTATCAAACTGCTTTGGGGAGTATCCTGTGGTCTCTCACCCTTTACTCCTCACTTTTTCCCTCCAGCTTCAAGATCGTCCATGGGGCTCTTTAACTCAAAAACTATTCCCAGCTGAATTTGTTTTATGACCCCATTTTAGATTTGCTATCAAAGATTTGACATGCCTCCCAGCCTCTGCCGTTAGCCTCCGCCCCAGCAACCATCACCCTGGGTGAGTCGTGCCCTGTCCAGTGACCTCCAGAGCTCCTGAATCTGCCCCAGCAGTGCCGCCTGGCTCCTGCCTGACAGGAGGAACAGGGATTGGGTCCTTCTGGCAGATCTGAACACTGGCACCAGCCCAAGACAGACCCTAGTTTGTGGTTTGGACAGCTGGCTCCTTTTCTTGGGGCCGGGCCAAAACCCAGATTAATCCCTCTTGCTTGGTCACTGCCAAGTTTTAGCTCATTCTTTCAGTGATCACCCACCATTGAGACCCCAGCATGCCCCATAATGAAATCAGCCTGAATTATAGTGTCCACATTTCCCCAATGTTAAGAAAGTCCCTTCCCAAACTGCTGTGCTCTGTTCTCACCTCAGTGCTCCCTTTCTCCAGGACTGAAGGCTGCATGGGGTTCCCAGGATGAGATGCCTGGCTGTCCCCTGCCACCCTGCCCACACTGCTGTGGGTCCGTTTGCATATGGGCCTCATTGACACCAACTGCCTGCCTGGATCGTTGCCCACTGCCTCACATTGAGGAGTGCTGCCAGCCAGTCAGACATCCACCCAGACCCTTCCAGCTCTGCCCCCGACACTCACCACCTTGTAACTCCATTGCCCAATCACATGTTTTAAGAGGTGGTCTGCCCAGTATCTGGCTGTTCCTCATCTGGCTTCTCTCCCTGGCTCTGATACTTACAATCTAATGTGTTCCGGTGGGAATGAATGTCTGCCTGTATTTCAGAAAGCACAAGGTGTGCCTGTGGCCCTTCTCATGTGGCCTGCAATATGCACACACTGGTTTGTACTGATTTCCAGAGGCTTCATCTGTGCAAGTCACCATTTCCTCATTGGTTTCAGGCACCTCTGGGTTGATAACTATGTCTTATCCTGAATTAATTTACTATATACTGAATCCTTATTATGTCCTTTGTGCTGTGCTAGAACCTAGGGTGGGGTGAGTGGGTAGGGTGCCGCACACACGCAGCATTACCAATCAAAATGAGCCTTAGGTTATATTTATAGTGGGAGACCATATGATTTGATCAGCCAAATTGGGAGACTTTGGAAAGAATCGTAAGTAATTATTTGATCTTAAGCCGGTGTAAACGAGGCCTTTCATAGGAAACTGGAAAGTGTGGTTATTTTTCTTGTGTACCGTCTAACCGTCGAGGTACGCTGAGCTATCTCACATGCTAGGACTGGCTAGTGGCTGTGACAGGCAGAGAACCTCTATCTCTTGCTTCCCAGCACTTGCTGTTTCTGTTGTCTTTCACTGGAATCTTTGCCCTTTAGAAACTTGCAATCTAGTTAGCAAATATTCAAGAATCAGGGGAAACCCAAGACCAGTATGATTAACTGCCAAGGAAACGATGCAGGCAAACAATTTTCAAACTGTGTTCTATCATTCCCCAGGGCTCCTCAGGCTATCAACAGGGAGATGCCCCGGCCGCCACACCTTGTCTCTACCAGAAACCCTCTTCTTACATCTGGTTTCTATAGAATTTTTGTCCACAATGGTTTGTCACACTCATGGTTTTGGAAGAGTGTGAAGCCTTTGTGGGAGACAATAAGCAAAATGGAGAGTCAGAGAAGGGAGGGATCGTTCTTGTGTTGGTAGGTTTTCAGAAGCTCTGGTATTTAGCCTGGGTCTTAAAAGATGCATGGAATTTATATACTTCTAATGTCCTTTCAAACTGTATCTAACTCAATACGCATGTATTGTGATTAGAGTCATTGCTTGACAGATACTAGTTGACTTTTTTGGCCCTCATGTACACATAAATATATTTTATGATCTAAAAATAGTGTACTATAATAACACCTCTTGTTTATTTATTTGATTCTTCTTTCCCGATTCATTCCATGGCCTAGCTCACAGCAACCTCAAACTCCTGGGTTCAAGTGATCCTCCTGCCTCAGCCTCCCGAATAGCTGGAACTACAGGCGCCCACTACAACACCAGGCTAAGTTTTCTATTCTTAGTAGAGACAGTGTCTTACCCTTGCTCACAATGGTCTTGAACTCCTGAACTCAATCTATCCTCCTGCCTTGGCCTCCTGGAGTGCTAGGATTTATAGGTATGAGTCACCGTGCCTGGCCTGATTCCGTGTTCTTACTCTTCTTTATTCCTATTACACACTTAGCATTGCTGTACCCAGTAATGATAACAGGAGGGGCTTTCTCTGGCAAGCCACAACATCAAAGAATGGGGTGTCACTGTGAGGGTGCTGCTTTCCACAGGTAGGCCAGTGGGGGATGCTGGCGGCTCATAGGCCGTTATCCATATAACTGCAACTGACCCCTACCTGATAGGACACCATGAGCTTGGTCCCATTCACACAGGAAATGGGTGTGCTGACCAGTCTCATCCACCAGCAGTCTGACCTGTGCTACAGGGCTCTTACACCTGTAGCAGAGTGAGCCTGAAGAGACGACACAGAGGCTGCTGAATAAAGAAACTCTGGTGGTGGCAATTCCAGTTGCTTTGTTGATTGTAAAGACAGACAGAGCACAGGGCTTCCTGCACATCAACAGAACACACCAATCAGAGAAGGAAACGAAAGAGAAACTAAGTTTAGGTTAGATCTAAGCCCTGTGGCTCAGCCATTTCATGGCGACAGTCCTGCCAACGGATATGTAAAAAGCTCCACTTCTAGTTCAATGTTTAGTGAAAATTTTTTTGCTTTAATTTGGCCCAAGTTTCAATTTAGACTGTTTATAATAAGAGCTAAATTCAATTCCATCACATCCACAAAGATTTTCTATCTAAAAAAAGGTAACCAGCCCAGTTCCCTCCTCTTCAAGGATGTGCCTTTCTGTGACCGTAGAGGAAGTGGAAGGAACTCTCTCTACCTCCTCCTTGCAAACTGGGAGAAATCGGTTCTTTCATTTTTATGGGAACATAAAGCTCTGCCACATGCAGGACAGAGAACCAGGCTGCCCATACTTGCCAAACTATAAATGGACAACCTAGGGAATTGCTATCTTATGCTGGATATATGCCCTATAGCAGCGGTTCTCAACCTGTGGGTCGCGACCCCTTTGGGGGGGTCTCCTGCATATCAGATATTTACATTACGATTTATAACAGTAGCAAAATTATAGTTATGAAGTAGCAACGAAAATAATTTTATGGTTGGGGGTCACCACAACATGAGGAACTGTATTAAAGGGTCGCAGCATTAGGAAGGTTGAGAACCACTGCCCTATGGGTAAAATGAACAGAACAGGATTCAGAGTTCAAGTTACCACCTATCTTTGGGAACAAATTGCTTTGAATACTCTCATATACACAAAAGCAATTAATAACCTTATTTATTTTTATTTATTTCAGAGACAGAGTCTCACTCTGTTGTCTGGGCTGGAGTTCAGTGGCCTGCCTGATATGCAACCTAAAAATCCTGGTCCCAAGCAATCTTCTCACCTCAACCTCCTGTAGTTGGGACTACAGGTGCATGCTACCATGCCTGGCTAATTTAAAAAAGCTTTTTTTTGGGGGGGGGGACAGGGTCTGGCTATGTTGCCCAGACAACTTCTGCCCTCAAGTAATCCTCCCACTTCAACCTGCAAAGTTCTGGGATTAGAGGCCTGAGCCACTGCACCTGGCCCTTATTTATTTACAATCATACCCTCAAACACTGGCTATTCATTGAGCATAACAAGCACTTTACATAACATCATCTCATTTTAGCTTCACCATGACGCTAAGAAGTAGGTATCCTCAGCAGTGTTTTATAGGTAAGGCACAGGAAATCAAGGGCTTTGCCAAAGCAGCAGAGCTAAGCTCTGAGTCCACATCTCTCAGAAGCCCATGATGTCAACCAACATCCTCTACCCTCCTATCAGAGGCCTAATAAAATATTGAATTTTTATTCCATATTTAATTTTCAACAATACATTTTTAATCAGGAAGACAGAGCCGAGAAGACCCTGCATCCTGGCCAGGGCAATCAATGCTAAATGAATGCTTCCTTTTTTTTGGAGGCTGCGCTATGTTAAAGAACAAATGGTATGATCAAGAAACAGCTTGATATTAAGTGAAAGCCATAGGAAACACTCCCACCATTTTACTTGCTGCTTGTCAAATGGTATGTAAAAACCAAAGAGTCAACTTTTCTGTCACCTAGCCATGATGAGGCATTGCAAAGACATTTTCCTGTAACAAGGGAAGTTACTTTCCTGTAATAAGGGAAGTTATTCTCCTGGGAAATTAAAAGTTACTTAACACTGGCTGAAAAAAAAAGATAAATTTGTCAAATACAATTTATATCAGGAAAGGGCTGACACGTGCCTCCTGGAAATCTGCAGCAGAGATCATAAAACCTGCACACTCGGCACCCATACATTTTGATTTCGAAACATTTTGTGTCCCATTTAACAACTTGACTGCATCACAATCTATGTTACAAGGATTTGTGCTCACGTCTTTCAGCTGGTAAAATGCATGTGTTCATGAGCTTTCAGGAATACCAATAGGAAATCAATTTATACTGAGAGGCAAGTAAAGATTAGAAAAAAACTCAGGTGCCAGGACAGAAGTGACATGTGAACAAGAACAAGATTTCAAGGAAGACAAGAAGAATAACAGCATGTAAAATAAAGATTATTAAGCAAGCTGAACGGGTCTTAGCTTTTGAAAATACAAGTCAGTGAAGTATTAGACTGATCATTAAGGGATTAGATTTGATTCCCAGCTTTATCTCTGATGTACATGACTTTGAGAAACACAATTTTTTCTGTGCCTCAATTTCTTTATCTGTGAAATGTAGTCCTTGACCTGCCTACTCAACTTTCCTCTTCATAATGATCAAGATAAGGATTACAAAACGTTATGAAAGAAATGTACTGCGCAGGTGTGGAAGACATCGCTCACTGTAAGCCACACTGTTTTCAACTTTCACTTTCCTCTAAGCATAGTAGTAAGCAATATTCTAAGACAAATCCTCAGGTATTCACCCAAGTTCCCTGTCCTGGATAATTACTGCCTTATTTTCTTTTTATTACCTTTATTTTATTATCTCACATTATTTGGAATGTGTAAGAAATTTAAAGTTTATTAGTTACACTAGGGTTTATATATGAATTCCCAACTGGATTACATATCTATATTTTGTGTGTTAAATTTCAGGTTTATTTAAAAGCATAGGGGCTGTGAAAATAGGAAAATGGATATTTTATCTTGTGGAGTACAATTTTTATGATAAAGTTCTTCAGTCATTGTTATAATTTGTGGTATACATTTTTAAATGAGAACTCTGATTTTGAAAGGATAAAAAATTAATTATTATTATGAGAAAACAAGGAGGATTGTTATGCTACCTTAGCATAAAAGGGGTTTGGGGGTGGCACCTGTGGCTCAAAGGAATAGGGCGCCGGCCTCATATACTGGAGGTGGTGGTTCGAACCCGGCCCCAGCCAAAAACTGCTAAAAAATAAAAAATAAAAAAATGTGTGTGTGGGGGCTTGGTACCCGTAGCACAATGGTTATGGTGCCAGCCATATACACTGAGGTTAGTGGGTTCAAACCCAGCCTGGGTCAGCTAAAACAGCAATGACAACTGCAACAAAAAATAGCTGGGCATTGTGGCAGGCACCTGTAGTCCCAGCTACTTGGGAGGCTGAGGCAAGAGAATCGCTTAAGCTACAAAGGTTGAGGTTGCTGTGAGCTGTGACACTACAGAACTCTACAGGGAGTGACATACTGGGACTCTGTTTCAAAAAAAAAAAAAGAAAGAAAGAAAAAGTTTTAAAGGAAGATTCGGATCAGCTCTGAAGTTCTTTTTGGAGTCATAGAAGATTGCCTCCAAAATCACAGCAGCATGCAAATGAGTGGTCTCGTGGATGCTATACAGGGCTTAGTTATGGACTTAATGTTCCAAGGATACAGTAGTCCCTGGGCCAATTGTAAAATATTGTGAAGAAATTTGCCAGAAAGGCCACTGGGCTTACTACTCTCAAGGCATCCAGATAAACTGTAGGGAAGAACCAATGGGCTGCTTGGAAAGAGGTTGCAAGAGGATCTGTGGGATAGAATTCAGTCTGGCATTCCTTCACTACCCAGCCTTCCTCCTGGTGTAGCAACGCACCTGGCCCAACTGGGTCCTACCAGGACAGTTCAGGTCCAGTTGAATTCCATAGACCAAGGAGGGAGGAAACTTGGGTCTTTACTTTTAATAGAGCTCTATTTCAGTTGAAATAGGATAGACTAGTCACAATTGGAAAATAGAAGGCATGCCCTGAAAGAGTGGAATGTCACCCGGGATCAAGTGCAGGCTACCAGGCTGAGTTAGAAACACAGAGGATGAGAGTCAGAAAAAGGAGAAAGCCACCACGAGCCTCATTTGTCAATACTATAGCGTGCCCGAGGGACACCACCACTCCTGCCCAAACCTGCACCTAACAACCCTTCCTTCTTCAACAATAAATTGAATAAAGACTTCTGAGCCCCCTCTGTGTGCCAAGCCCTGTGCTAGGCAGTGGAGATACTGCGGGAATGTGTTACTGAATGTGTTTCAGTTACTAAGTATGAAATGTCCAATTTCCTAAGTACTAATTTTGACAATATCTCATTTTACTCTCTTGTTTTATTTTTCTTGTGAAGGTACATCCTCACTCTTTCAAACACACATTTTGGCTTGTGATTATCTTTCAATCTTTTTTACAGCTTTTTTGTGAAACCATGGATAAGTCAAAATTTGTGTTATTTTCCAATGAGTTCTGTCCTGGAACTAATGCAGCACAGATAAGTTGAAATATTAATGAAGTGTTTGGGAAGGATGTGGTCAATGAACGCACAGTACATTGATGGTTGGAGAAGTTTCATCCTAGTGATTTTAATCTTGAAAATGAGCCATATGAGTGAGTCAAGACCAAGGTGGATAAGGATAAGCTGGAAGCAAATCTATCTCAACCTACAGGTGAATTAGTGGCAAGAGGCCATGTTACTATTCCAATAATACTGGACCATTTGAAACAAACTGGCAAAGTAGAGAAGCAGGATAGATAGGTTCCATGTGAATCAAAGAAGTGTTAGAAGACAAATCTCCTCAAAGCTTGCTTTTCTTTGCTGTCATAATATAAAGGCGAACCATTTCTACACTGTATTGTTATGAATGATGAAAAATGGATTCTTTTGACCAATGGCAAGTGTTCAGCACAATGGTTGGATAAAGATGAAGTGCTGAAACAATTCAAAACTGAATATTCATGGAGAAAAGTTAATGGTGTCTGTTTGGTGGTCTGGCGCTGGTATTAACCACACTACAGCTTTATGAATCTGGTCAACCGATTACAGCAGATATCTACTGCAACCAGATGGAAAAAAAGAAGATACTTGTGATTAAGCAGCTGAAACTGGACTCTCAATAGAGACAGGCCAATCTACTTGCAGAACCACATGTCACACAAACAACGCTGCTCAAACTACAAAAGCTGGACTTGGGGGCGGCACCTGTGGTCAAAGGAGTAGGGCACCGGTCCCATATGCCAGAGGTGGTGGGTTCAAAACCAGCCCCAGCCAAAAGCTGGACTTGGAAACACTGTCTTCCACCCACCGTATTCTCCAGACCTTGCACCAACCAACTACCACTTCTTCCAGGCTTTATACCACTTCTTGCAAAGAACAATATTCAATTCTCAACAAGCTGTGGAAAATCTCTTTCACCAAATCTCCACTCCCCCTCCAGGCTTCTTTCTGCCGCCTCCACAAGTTACCTTTAAGATGGCAAACCTGTGCAGCTTAGGTGCATACTTTAATTGTACTGCTTCTTGTTCAAGATATATCATAAACTAAATTTTTGATTCAAAATCAGACATTTCACATTTAATGACCTAAATATTTTTTGGCTTCCCATCCACTTTTTCTTCTGGTAATAGCTCCTTGAATTTATTTTAGAGAATCACTCCCTGCTTAGTCCACTTGGCTTAGAGGCCTCCACCCACCCACCTTACCCCTAGCTCCAGAAACCATGTGACTCATAACTGGCCAATCACTGTGCTGAATTTTTCTCCCTAATGATTGGTTTAATGGTGACTGAGTCACTGAGGTTCCTCCAATCAGAATGAATCTAGGACTTACAGGGGCAGAACCAGGAAGCTGTATTTCTCTTGAAGTTACTAACAGAAAGGGTGAAGTCAGCCTGGAATTGCCCAGAGCCACGACTTAGGGCTTAAAATAAAACCACACTGCGGGAGGCAGAGCTAAGATGGAGAAAAAATGGAATTCTGAAGCTATTATTAGAGCTGCCAGATCTAGGCTAGATCAATCTGGCCCTAGCCCCAAAGTCTTCAATTATAGATTTTCAAAGAATTCAATTATATATTGAAGAATTTAGGGCTAGGGATTCCCACCCCCCACCCTTACCTTAAGCCAGTTTAAATTATTATAGTTTTTGCCACCAACACTGAGTCTTGATATAGAGACAGATGAAAAGACAGCATTTCTGATGAAGTGGCAGACATGTAAACTAAAGACGATGGAAGTGTGGTGAACGCAAATGGAGGGCTGTGCTCCAAATGTGATGGGGGTAGAGCAGCGAGAGATACCGATTCTGTCCGGGGGAGTAAGTTCTCTCAGCCTGGGAGGGTAACGGTTGGTGACTAGTCTACACTCCTCCTGCCCATAAGACATATACAATCTCCTTTCCTCACATGCCTCAAGCTAATTAGTTCTGGGAGGATCCAGTGGTCTGGAAAAAATTTCTGGCAACTCCTTTTCTTCTCCAATTCCCCCTAGTCTGTGCATTTCCATTAACTGGCGGATATTGCTGAAGACCGCACAGTCTTAAGTCAAAGACTGAGCAGGTGAAAATGGCAAGGGAAAATGTTTTTCTCTCTTTAGAGAGGCAGTCCTTGGCATTAAGCCCCCTTCTATCACAACAAGAACAGGCCCTGTAAATGACCGAAATAGCAGAGGCAAATATGCTTATTGCCCTGTCAAGTATTTCTGATGGCTGGGTGTACTCTTCAGTAAGATCTGCTGATAAGTGCTGAAGGCTCTCTGCCCTTCTCCAAGCTGGCCGGCCCACTTCAGCTTTCAGCAACTGCAGACTGCCCGCTGTGGCTATGTTTTGAATTTGCAAAGTTTGCTTGATAAAGACTGGCAATCTTCTCTAGGACATTACATTTTTAGTGGCACGCTGTCGTGGAGGAGACAGAATAGTGACGCGGAAAGAAAGCAGCCTAAGAATCACATGGATCTATTTTGATTTCTTACTGCATCCAATCAAGATAATTCACTTCTTTATGAACATTGATCTCCTGGGCTTTCTGTGGAAAGTGAATAAGATCAAGTGCCTAAAATGTTGCTAGACATATTCTATATTTGTTCTAAAATGAATGAATGGACACTGAATGGTTATAATTAGTGTATGCATTCTATTTGACTCGTCCCTTAAAATAAATCACGATTTTGTAAATATTTAATCAGATCACCACTTCCTCTTCTCCAAGCTGAGTGTAGCCAAGCTTACTCTCTTTTATCCACCACAGGGTGTGAGTACTGGAGTTCTTAGCTGCACTTACAAAGTAACAGGGAAACCAGTGAGACCTGTGTCCTGCTGGGGATCACAGTAGGGACAGCTGATTCCAGTGACAGCTGGCCTGGGAGAGAAACCCTCCCCAAAGGGTGAGGGGCTGTACTCCAGGCTGCAGCACCTTCACTGGCTGAGGTCAGATGCAGATTTCATCTCTACATTCACCCTGTTACCTCCACTTGCGATTCTGTGGCACAGCTCAGCTTCCCTGCAGAGGTACCAGTAGAATGGAAACTGCTTGAGGGCAGAGATCTGGTCTTTCAATCACTGCTGCACCCAGTGCCTTGACAATGCCTAGCATATAGTAGACACACAATAAATAGAAAGCACAAATAACAAATAAATCCAAACTGGCACCGGCCTTCTCTTCTCTAATCTCTCTCTAGGGCTCTGTCGGGACTTCTGAAAATGTAGAGAGGCTGGTTACTAAACTCCTTGCCAAACAATAGGACTGTCCCTCACCTTCCTAGCCTTGGCTACCCAAATAAACATCCAGAGACCTTAAACAGCACTGAAGGCAGAGGGAGATATTTTTGATGGCTCAAAAGAGATTAGACTGGGCAGGTTAAAAGGCTGAGTTGACTTTCTGGTGCACCTTTGGCTAGCGATGAAAAACACTCAAGAAGTTTAATTTCCAGCTGGATATTTTATATATTTTAATAATATTATATATTATTAAAGAACTGCTTTAAAATCTTAGGAACTTAGATCTCCAAATAATACTAGCTTAGAAAAGATAATTTAGTTTTTATCCCACATGACAAGATGTCTGGGGGTAGGTGGTCAAGGGCTGATAAGATGGCACCACAGTGGTGTCAGTATCCAGCCTCCTCTCTTTCTTCTCTGCCATCCTTAGCAGGTGGAGAGCATAAGATGGCTGTAGGAGCTAAAAACACCATGTCCGAGTCAGAACAGGGGGATACAGGAGTGCTTCCCAGCTGAGTAGACCCCTATAAAGAGGTTTTTCAGGATTCCCATTCAAAGTCTTCCATTTCATCTCCTTGGACTTTCATTTTGCAAGGGAATATGGAAATAGAGTATATCTTTAAAGCATGACATATTTACACCTCCCAAATATAGAAGTTAGTGAAGGTGAGAATGGAAATCAGGTAGGCAATTAGCAGCTTCTGTCCAAATATTGTATCATTCAAGATGAGTAGATGATAATAGCAGAATCCATTCTATAATTTTACAGAGAAACTGTTGGGAAGATTGAAGGATTATACTCGATGAGGCTATGCTTCAAGGAACAACTTCTCAGAACCACCCTGCAAGTTTGGCTGTGTCCTGTCCTGCAACCGTGCTGTTCTGCACCTATCAGGAAGCCGCTGGTCTTAGAATAACCAAGTGTCTTCCACCACTGAGCTTGCCAGAAAAACCCATCTTCCTATGCCTGGCTTCCTCCTCACAAGGCTTTATTTCTCCTTCCAAGTCTGTCAAGGAGGGTCTTAAACTACTCTCGCAAAAAAAAAGAAATCTAGCTGCACAGACATCTGGGAAATGTCATTTTTAGCTTTCATGCCTCTGTTATTCAGAAAGTGGCTACATAGAATGAATGTCAAGTGAATCAATCTGCAATATTTTAACTTGATCATATAATCCACAAACTTGCCATTTTCATTAGCTACATATTCATTTCTATATAAACTTATTCATTCATTTTCTTAAACATTTGTCAAGCACATGTTTTGTGTTGGGCAGCATGCTAGGTTCTAAGCATAAGAGATTAAGGAAGTAAGGATAGGTCAGGAAGATGAGGGCCAATATTAAAGCAGACTGGACGGTGCTGGCGACCACTTCTCATGGTCAGCCCATTATTTCCAGGGACAACTGCAGTCTCCATGTTGTCAGATCGCCCCACAAGTTAGGAGAAGCCAGAATCTGAACTTTCGCACAAACTCTTCACATTCTTAAAATCAGTGATTTTTAACACAAGCTGGACATTAAGATCCAAGGGATCCTTTAAGAAAAATACTGATGCCTATCCTTGTCTAATCATGAGAAAAACATCAAACAAATCCCAAGTGATAAACATTCTACAAATACCTGATCAGTACTCCCCAGGACTGTCAAGATTATCAAAAGCAAGATAAGAAATTGTGACAACTAAATGTGATGTGATGTCCTGGATGGGATTCTGGAACAGAAAAATCATTAGAGAAAAACCAAGGAAGCCTGATTAAAGCATGATGCTAGTTAATAATAACGTAGCAATCCTGGTTCATTCCTTGTGGCAGATGTACCATACTAATGGATGTTAATAAGAGAGGAAACTGGGAGTGGGGTAATATGGAAACACTCTGTACTATCTTCACAGTGATTCCATAAATGTAAAACTGTTCTAAAGTGAAAAGCTTATTAAAATCAAATACTGATGTCAGGACCCTTCCCAGATAAATTAAAGCAGAATTGCTAAAGGGATGGGACTCAGACACTGACATTTTTGGAAAGTTTTCCAGGTGGTTCTAATGTGCAGTCGGGGTTGAGAATCAGTGCTTTACATTTGGCAACCCATTCATATGTTTCAAAAACTCTGTGATGGTAAAACAAAACATCTGTGGGGCCATATGCAGTCTGTTGCCACCCATTTGGGAAGTCTGCTCTATGCATTCAAGAAAACTGTAGTGTAGTTACGGAGAAATACATAGAATCAAATACAGGGGCAATGGCCATACAGCATTTGGATCCCAAGAAGCAGCAGTGGTTCCAGCAGGAAGGGAAAAGGTGACAGTGGTCAGCGCAATTGATGTATTGTGAGCCACCTCCTATCACATTCTCCCATGGCTCATCAGTTTTCTCTTCTTGCACAGTGTCTGCTGTTATTGTCTCACGGAAGTGGGATGGGGGAAACATATAATCTAATGAAAGAGGAGGAATGTTCAGCTTTCCTTGTCAAAGAGTGGTCACTGACCAGCCTGGTGGGTGTCACCTGGAAGCCTGTTAGAAATGCAGACTCGCAGACCTCATTCCAGAACTACGGAATTAGAATGTGCGTTTTAGTGGGATCCCCAGTGATTTATATTCACAGATGCAGAGAAACTATCTACATCAGGAAGGGAGATCCGAAACCCGTTCCAGCATGGAGAGAAGGTGCGGAGGAGAGAGGAGGAGAAGGACAAGAGTTCAGGCAGGAATGTTGGACTCCCTCTACAGAACTGGGGAAAGGTGCAGGAACACCCAGGTAGCTTTGTAGTGACTAAGATTATTGGGGCATATTCTATGCTACTCTGGGCATTATTGAGGGGGTGTAATTCATTATATCCACTATGACCCAGGAATGGTAGACTAGCATCTGTAGAAGGCAGGCATAGGGTACGCAGTGCACGCAGCCTGCACATAGCACCAAGAACAACCAGGAGAAGCTCCATAAACCTCAGTGCAGGGCTGTCAGAGGCTCAGAAGACCAGAGAGCCATAAAAGCCCCCTGGACTCAGAGCAAAGAGGCTTCAGAATATGGGGCTTTCGACCGGGGATGTCAGGGTGCATAGGGATTTCTACAGCTGGCATCATCACAGCATCTAAAAAAAACCCTAAGCTGGGCAAGCCATAACTCAGCAGCGTCCAGTTCAGGATATTCAGAAACCTGATAAGGCAACTGACATCTCAGCAAAGCCAGGGAGGAAACTGAAGCATGTCACCTCACTGAAATGAAGATACGTATTTTCCTGCATACAGATGCCATCTTGGGAAGGGATGGGGGTACAGGAGTTCCTTTGACAGGGGAGAAATTGTCTGATGAAGACTTGGAGCTTATGGGCTCATGAGAAGTTAGAACCTTCCCTATCTTCCTGAAAGTAATAATTTTAAACCTAAAGAGATGGAATTACCTTTATTCTGCACGTTGGGGTTCTCCTACTCCATTACCCCTATTATTAGCAGGAATAATATGATAAAGAGAAAAATAAATAAAATCCTATTTTTGCATACCTGAGGGGATGTGCATGTCTTTCAACTTTGCTACATTAGGAAAGATTTATGAGGACTTGAGCTTGAGTTAGGGTTAAAACATGAGGAGCATTTTTCAGGAGAACAAGAGGGCCAGGGAGGGCATTCTAGGCAAGGCATAGGGTTGTAAATAGCATGATAGACTCACTGAACTGAAAATAGTCCATATGGTTACAGAATAGGGTGTGTGCTGGTAAAGAAACAACCTGGAAGATTGGGTCAGGTTTTGGAGGACTTTGTTTTTGAGACAGAGTCTCACTAGAGTGCTATGGCATCACAGCTCACAGCAACCTCAAACTCTTGGGCTTAAGCAATTCTCTTGCCTCAGCCTCCCAAGTAGCTGGAACTACAATTGCCCGCCACAATGCCTGGCTATTTTGTGTTGCAGTTGTCATTGTTGTTTAGCAGGCCCGGGCCAGGTTTGAACCCACCAGCTTCCATGTATGTGGCTGGTGCCGTAACCACTGTGCTATGGGCGCTGAGCCTTTGGAGGACTTTGGATGCCATGCTGTTTGAATTTCATTTTTATGGGCCATTATGGAGAAGGGGGGTGGGCATTATAGGATTTTAAGTAGAATTGAGTTTTAGGATTAGCAGTCTGGCACCCCTGCAGAAGAGGAGTAGAAGGAGGGTCATGGTGGAGACAGAGACCAGTTGGAAGTTAATAGGTGGGGAAGGGCTGAAGACATCTTAGGTTTCTCCACTGGGTACTGTGTGGGTGGTTTTGTCACTCACTGAAACAAGACATGTAAGAGAAAGAAGAGGCTTCAGGTGACATTTACCATATGCTCAGGCATCCACTTATTGTTGAGCATTTGGGTTGTTTCTAATATCTTGCTATTGAAGTGCTGCCATGAACATTCTTGTATAAATTATTTTTAAAAATTGGAGTTTGGAGGAGAATGAGGTTACATATGCAAAGCAATTTTATAATACTTTCAAATTTTGTCTGATTGCTTTCTGGAAAGTCATACCACATTAGAGCTTACCAACTATTGTTACTACACTTATCTGTACACAGTCCTGACATATAGGATTTTTATAACATAAATCAATTTTTAGCTTGTTAAAAGGTAAACTGAAGCACAATCATATTTGAAAGAGTTTATTTGAGAAAATAGCAATCCGTGAATTGGGAAGCACCACCCTGAAAGAGGTTGTGGTTTCCAGTGAAGAAGTGTTGAGAGCAAGCTTTTATAATGTGAATTAGGAAGTAATACAAAGAAAATATTTGGTGGTTAGTTATAAAGATACCTGTCCCTCTGGAAAGTCCCTAGTTATAGAATTATACTTCTGTTGGCTGCTTCTGATTGGTTGAGCTTAAGTTCTGTTTTTCTTTACCATAAGTATTTAAAAATGCGGCTCAAGGTTAAGTTTGGCTTGGGGTAGTAAATAGATCAAGGTCAAGGTCACCCATGAGGCCTAACTGGCTTTATCTGTTCAAAGCTTCTTCAGGCCTGGTTTCCATTTTAGTTTACTTCAACAAGTTCATTTAAAATGTGGATCCTAGGCATGGCAATGGCAGCCCCCATGGATCTGGAGTTGTAAAAGGCCTCCCTAGAGCTTCAAGCCAAAGTTGTTGACACACAACAGAAGGCGAATCTTGGAGACATACAGATTGAACAACTGAACAGAACAAAAGGCCTACACATTTTACGGAGGTTATGGCTTTGACGGATGAAACTAACACCCACGAAGGTGTAGGAAGAATGTTTATTGTTCAACCCAAGGAGGTAATTCACAACCAGCTTTTAGAGAAACAGAGAATAGCAGAAGAAAAAAATGAAGAACGAGAACAGAAGAAATCCTACCTGGAATCCTACCTTAAGGAAGCCAAGGACTACTCATGGGGATGCTGATGGCTTGAGAGGCCCAGCAGCCCAGAGCCTCCAAGGCAAGCTCTTCCCCGACTCCTGCACTAAGGGACATTTTATCTGGATGGCCTAGCAACCTCACATTTTCTGCATCATCCTGGGCCCCTTTCAGATCCCAACCCTGTAATTTCTACTCCGGCTCTGCCTCCCACACTACCTAGACACTCTTCTCTCCTGGGGTGAGTCGCTCCCAGGAGAGAGAAGTCTCCCTGAGCCTACCATTACGCCGCTGATCAGGCCACTGAAAGGCATGTGTCCCAGTCTGCTGAGTCTGCTTTTCCTGAGCCCAGGGATGGCAACAGAGCGAGAGCTGCAGTCTCTGCCTCAGCGCCGGCTCCCTCTGCACTGGAGCCTTTCCTTCCTTGGGGAGTGGGATTTTGTCCTCCTTTTTCTCTTTCTGTACCTTTGACCAACTCCTTTAACTTCTGAGTCTTCATGTAATTGTAGTATACAGATGAGGAAGAAAGAAGACTTAAATTCAGCTCAGAATAGCAGTCCCTCTGTGGCAGTCTGCCTGAAGATTCCCATTTCTTTCTAAACATTCCAAAAGAAAGTTCAGTAATTAGCAGCATCTACAAGACTGTCTCCCCTTGGCCAATAGCATAAGATGAACACTGTCATCTGGAGATTTCCTAGAGGGACAGGGGCAGTGAGTTGTGCTATAGGTGGCAGGTCCCAGCTCAGGAGGGCCATTATTCAATTTTCAGGAATTTCATTGCAAGCCAGTTGTTAAACATAGCCATTATGGAAGATAATATAAATTTGCAAATTATGTTAAACAAAGATAATAAATATTCAAAATGCAAAAGATAAAAGGTGTATCCTAGGGTTATTTAAATTTTTATTTCCATAATTGAGGGTAAGCCTATTAAGTTTGTATGTTATTATTTTGCTATATCATCTGAAACTGCTTGTTCCTCGCCTTCAATATCTTATCTTTGATTGACAATAGTTACTATCAACTCTCCATAGCTATAATCTCTCTTATTTTCTAAAAGCTATATTCCCTTAGTTTTTAAAATAGGCTTTATATTCAAGGTGGAACGGAAAAACAAAAGTTGTTTTATTTTCTTGTATGATATAAGGTAATAATTCACATAATTCTTGACACTGACATCTAGTTATCCCAATAATATTAACTAAATAATGGGTCCTTTCCCAATTTGTATTTTTTCTTGGTTTCATCTACTTAATTTTATTGGTTTTTTTTTATAGTATGTCACTAATATATGGCAATTCAATTAATTAAAATGTATGAATATTACTGCCACCTAGCAGGCTCTAAAAACAAACAAACAACAAAAAAAGTATGAATCTTCTTAACCTGACTTTTTTGTGAAACTCATTCATAATTATTTTGTAAAAGGGGATACATTATATTTTCTTTCTTCTGTAATTGCATCTTTTTATTTTAAATAATGATGGACATTTTTCCTAGTATAATATTATGTATGATTAATGACAAAGGGAAGATCAACATTTCTAATGTTTTGTGATAAATGTGATAGCTACTATCAGTTTTAAATATATACTCTTTTATCATATTAAGAAGAAGAGTTCCTGCCTGGATGCCCATAGCTTAGGGCACCAGCCACATACAACTAGCCCAGAGGGTTCAAACTGGCCCCGGCCTGCTAAACAACAATGACAATTGCAACAAAAATATAGCCAGGCATTGTGGCAGGTCCCTGTAGTCTGTAGTCCCAGCTACGCGGCAGGCTGAGACAAGAGAATCACTTAAGCCCCAGAGTTTGAAGTTGCTGTTAGCTGTGACGCCATGGCACTCTACCAAGGGCAACAGGTGAGACTCTTTCTCAAAAAAAAAAAAAAAAAAAAAAAAAACAAGAAAGAAGAATTCCTAGAATTTTAATACAGAATATTTTGGATTTAATCAAATGCTTTCATTGTACCTGCTCATATAATTATATGATTTTTACTCTGTCTTGCTTTTTTTTGAGACAGTCTCACTTTATCCCCCTTGGTAGAGTGCTGTGGCGTCATAGCTTACAGCAACCTCCAACTCCTGGGCTTAGGCGATTTTCTTGCCTCAGCCTCCTGAGTTAGCTGGGACTACAGGCACCTGCCACAACACCTGGTTAGTTTGGCTGAGGCAGGTTGGAACCTGTCACCCTCGGTATATGGGGCCAGCGCCCTACTCACTAAGCCACAGGCGCCGCCCTTTGTCTTATTGATATAATGAATCATCTTGGTAATGTTTTATGTATTATATGTATTAACCTTGCATTCCTGGAATAATCTTTCCTTGGTCATCAGTGATTGTTTGTCTTAGGTGATTGAAATGACTTCATTCTTTCCCTCTTTTTCCACCCTTTACAACATCCTCAGTTTTTTTCTCCCTTCCAGTCCCCCCCTTCATCTCCCCTTCTTCCTTCCTTTCCCCTTATCTTCTCTTGTGTCTATACTGATAATTTTTTTACATTGGTCTTAGAGTTGGGGGAAAAAAATGCATATTTAACTCAAAATCAGTTCAGGAAAGTTTTGTCTTTTTCAATTTCTTAAAGCAATCAACATGCTATTTTTTTTTACTTAAAATTATTTATTACTTGAAAGATCTGCAAATTCAGAAGGATCAAATGCTTCCCTCCTCTTGTTTATTTTTTTCAATTTCTTCCTTCCTTTCTTTTTTTTTTTTTTTAAGATGAGGTCTTGCTCTGTCCGCCAGGCTGGAGTGTGGGCAGTGGGACCATCATAACTCACTGCAGCCTCAAACTCCTGGGCTCAAGTGATCCTCCTGACTCAGACCCCACTCCCCACCTCCCACCAGTAGCTGGGACCACAGGTGTGTACCATCACACTAATTTCTATTTATTTCTGTTAGCTTCCCCCCACAGCTATAATACGTCTATTATAATAAATCACCTGTGAATTTTTCACTCAAGTATGGAATAACCAGGGTAATTGGCACACTTTAGAGAGCACTTTGCAAAGAAGTTCTTAGAAAAATCTCATGAGATGTTCTTTGGGACACTGCATGAGTGGAAATGAAGCCTGTATTTCTACTAGTTTTGTTAGCTTTTGTGTTTTATATTTTTAAAAACTCCTTAATTTCATTTTATCAAGTGTGGGATTTTTGTTTTTGTTTGTTTGTTTTTGAGACACGGTGTCTCTCAGCTGCAACCTCAAACTCCTGTGTTCAAATGATCCTCCTGTCTCAGCCTCCGAAATTGCTGAGACTACAGGTGCCAGCCACAACACCTGGCTAATTTTTCTATTTTTGTAGAGATGAGGTCTTGCTCTTGTTCAGGCTGGTCTCCAACTCTTGATCTCCCAGAGGGCTAGGATTACAGGCATAAGCCACCATACCCTGCCTCAAGTATTTTAACATATAATTGAAACTAATATTTCTGTTTCAGTGAAATGAAAAATTGTGGTTTGAATTGTAATAGTGTTTCTTATACTGAATATTGATAATTTGGGTTTTCCTTTTATCTCAATGATTAAGTCTTTTAAGATCGTTGGTGATTCTGCAGTTTCCCCACTTTGTTTATTTGTGCTTGCCTTATTCGTTCTCCTTTTCTTCCTTTCTTTTGATGAGTTTCTTTTTAAAAAGCAGGTCATTTAGAAAAGTTATAAACAAAGAAAGTTATGGCTCAGTCCCATAACTCAAAGACAGTCATGGTTATTTTGATGTATTTACTTGTACATTGGTTACATAATTATGTGCAGGGCATATGCACTTATATGTATTGTTGGCCATATATATAATAATAATGATATAAATATATTTTTTAGAATACATTGGGACTATGTTGATTTCTTCTTTGATGTAGGTTATTATTAAAGAGATTAGTTTAAAATTTTACTGAATTTTGATATTGTTCTTAAATTTCATCCTTTACTTTTTGTAATGTGGTATATAGAATCTCTGTCTCTTTTTTTTCATATGAAAAAAATTTTCATGCCTTATTTGAGAACCTTCTCACTGGAAAAAATATATTAGCTTCTGCTATGATTCTGCATGTCTGTTAATTCTATGTAATTGATTATACTAATCAATTCCACATTTTCTTCGTTACATCTAGAAACTCCTGTTTTGTCATGTGGAACATTGACATATTATAATTTTATTTCTGCCTAGTTTTTTTCCTTTTATGATATTCTAGTGTTCTCAAGCCCTTTTATCATTTCATAATGACTTTATTTATTTCACTTTGAAATCAAATAATGAGACAGGAACTCTGTTTTTTCTTTTTTTAAATAATCAAACGTGAAGGCTAGACCACTCCTTCCTTGGTAGTTCCCCCGAACATGTTCTTTGGCATTAGTTTTCTGGGGCTGCTGTTGCAACCAAGTACCACAGCCTGGGTGGCTAAAGATACGTGTTGCCTCCCTGTTCTGGGAGCCCAGAGTGTGGGTGGGTTGGTTCCTTCCCAGGCTCAGAGAGAAGGCTCTGCTCTCTCGGCTTGTGGGTGCCCATCCTCTCCCTGCGTCTCTTCACACTGTCTTCCTTCTGTGGGTCTCTGTGTCCAAATTTCCCCTCTTTATAAGGGCACCCATCATATTGGAATTGAGCCCATGCTAATGATCTCATTTGAGCTGGACCACTTCAGTAAAGATCCTATTTTTAAGTGAGGTCTAATTCTGAGGTACTGAAGGTCAAGATTTCAACATACGAATTTTGAGGGGTCACAATTCAACCCATAACAGCATATTAATAGTTAACTTGAAGGACTTCTGAGATTGTATAAGTTTGGGAAGTGTTAGTTCAAAAATATTTAAATTTTTTTTTTTTAAGTATTTCTCAGATCCTTAACATGCTGAAGTGGTCTGTGGCTATACAATTTTCAGGGATCTCTTTGGAAGAGCATTCTATTGGGAGCAAATGACCCACGGAAACTGCTCCATCCACATTTGGTTTGTTTATTTCTTTAGGTTTTCAGTATTGTTATAAACGTTTTAAAAGGTAAACATGTAGTATATGATGGGATATTCAATTCAATTCCATTCAATTCAGCAAATCTTCATAAAGCACCCCATAATTGGGCTCAATAATTGATCTAATCCTCTTTTTTTGGCATCTCTTTATAAAATTTATCTTTATTTTTGTTCTTTCTTTCACAGAGTTTTAAATGTATGCTTTAATTATGATTTTCTTTTGAGATGATAATGATCTTACCTAATTTGTTTTCTTTTCTAACATTTTTAAACATTAATTATTTGAACACAATGTTCACTGCTTACTCCTATGGGTTTCTCATACAAACTGGTGAACTTTCTCCTCTACTGAGGGAGAGGAGGAATCAATTTTCTGTGAAGCTGCCTCAGGGGCAGAGGCATAGGCTGGGCCATCGACCAGCAGAGTGTGTGTGTTTGTGTGTGTGTGTGTGTGTGTGAGAGAGAGAGAGAGAGAATGTGAGACTCTGAGAGTGTATGTGTGGGTGTGAGTGTGCCTATGTACGAGTGTGTGTGTGTGTCTGTCTATGAGTGTGCACCTGTGACTGTTGTGTGTGTGTGTGTTGTGAGTGTGCATCGTCTGGCGGAAGCCATGGCTTCCCTGTCCAGGTTCCTTTCCCCCAGCCTGCTGCACTCATCCCCTGCAGCTGTGCATGGTGGTTGCTCATGCCCTGCAGCTGCCCTCTGCTCCAGACAACTTCCCTGGGCATGGGGCTCCTCCAACTCTCCCCTGCAGAAGTTACAGCCCCACTCAGAAGCACTCGGCCTCCATCAGCAGCTGACGAGACTCAGAAGGCTGCCTCTGGCCTCCAGGTGTTCAGACTCTGGCACAGTTTGGCTCAGAGCTTGTTGGGGAGCTGCTGAAGGGAGGCTCCAGCTGAGAGGGCATCCTGCTCATCCCTTCTCTCCCTGCTTCCCTCACTCCTCCTCTGCACCTGTGCAACAGTCCCTAGCTCAGATTCTTCCAGGGAACCTGTCCTTCCACGAAAGGGTTTCTCAACTAAATCCCTTAGAAAAACCGTGGCTCTAATTTGGTTGTGTTGTCATATGTCTACCAGGGTTATTGGAATCCGGGGTGGCTCTGAGGAGAGGAGTTGGAATTTGTTTTTCGGTTACTCTCTTGCTGTCTTCTCAGAACGATCTCACCAGAGACCATTTCTCCTCCGCAGAGACAAGGTGAATACCCACGCACCACTTGGGGCAGGCTGTGACAAGCAGACTGTACACGGTTCAGACTCTGGTGTGAAGGAGTTTGCTAAGTATCTTCCTGTGAATGTCTTCTCTGGAGGCTTTATAATATTTAGTCAATCCTTCTCATTTATGTTTGTTTTTTTTTTTTTGAAACAGACAGAGCCTCACTTTGTTCTCAGTAGAGTGCTGTGGCATCATGGCTCACAGCAACTTCAAACTCTTGGGCTCAAGCGAACCTCTTGCCTCAGCCTCCCAAGTAGCTGGCACTACAGGTGCCTGCCACAATGCCCAGCTATTTTTAGAGACTCTTGCTCAGGCTGGTCACCTGTGAGCTCAGGTGATCTACCTGTATCGGCCTTCCAAAGTGTTAGGATTACAGGGGTGAGTCACCTCACCTGGCTGTATTTTTTTTTTTTTTAATATGTTAGCTCCCTCTGGGAGTTGAAGACCTGAGGCTGGAAGGCCTTGGACTCAGGAAAGAAACAGAACAGGGAAAAGGAGAATTGCAGGTAAGTGGAGCTTGGGGTGTGTGTGTTTTCTCATCCTTTTTAAATCTCCCACCCCACACTCTCTTCATAAAGGCAAACTTTCCTCCACGCAGCGTGTTCCTTTCCTTCCTCTGCACCATCACACGTGTAGTTCTCTCTTCCTGCCATGCTCTTCCTCCCACTGCTGCCCTATCACCAGGCAGGTTTCACCCTCTCCTGACCCTCACTGTCAGGCACTCTAGTCTCCCGTTCCTAGAACCTCCGTCTTCTCCTTTACACTTCATTGTCTGTGATCTTTCCCGTAAGCCTACGAGAGGAATCAAGTCAGGAGCCAGGTCTTTCCTTTTCTCTACCATGTTATCAGTGCCAGGGCTGTAGCCACCACACATTGGACCATTATGCAAATCAGACAAAGGCCTCTCTCCAGGAAGATGAGTTGCCAAAGCTTTCCTTCTCTTGTTTTGGTGGCAGACACATGCCAGACTATTGGAGTTCAAGCTAGATTTCCACTCTCATTTTCCTTGCTCGGTCAAGTGCTTTTGTGCAAATCACAGACCATAAGCTGTACATAGTAGCCTTGAAAAGCAAAAACCAATGGCTTGGCGCCTGTAGCTCAGTGAGTAGGGCGCCAGCCACATACACTAAGGCTGGCAGGTTCAAACCCAGACAGAAACAACAATGACAACTGCAACAAGAAAATAGCGGGGGGCGTTGTGGTGGGCGCCTGTAGCCCCACCTACTTGGAAGGCTGAGGCAAGAGAATCACCTGAGCCCAAGAGTTTGAGGTTGCTGTGAGCTGTGATACTACAGCCCTCTACCCAGGGTGACATTGTGAGACCCTGTCTCAAAAAAAAAAAAAAAAAAAAAAAAGCAAAGAAAGAAGGTATCCACAAGTAGATTTGGTTCAGTCATTGCCATATTTGTAAATGGATTGCCTATCATCCCCCTAGAATAAAATGGATGGCCAGAGAAACTGCAAAATCCTCAGAGTAAATGAAATAAATTTTAAAGCAAGAAAGCCAGGTATGGTCAATTCACACATCTAATAGGACTATCTTGGCATTGTGTTGTGGCACACTTGGTAATATTTTTTTCTTCATAAATTGTGCACAAAATACTGGGGCATCTGAGCATTCTAGGTTTGCTAACATCTGGTATGAACATCAGTTAGGAATTATACAGCTGCAGGAGAACCCTAACTGAAGTGACATAATCAAATACAGTTTACTTTTCTCATGTGCCAAGAGGCATAGAAACAGACAGTCCTGGGCTGGCCTGGCAGCTCCAGATATCATCAGGCAAGGTTTTCATCAACCACCCAGTTTCCGTCAGCTGTTTTACTCTGCCATTCTCAGCACATGGCTTTATTCCTCACGGCTCACCTGTTCGAGAGAGTGAATGTCGACGTTGCAACTAGCAGTGTCTGCGCACAGCAGTTTCCGCCATCGCCTTGTCTGTTTAGCTTCTCTACTATCCTTAAGTTGGATCTTCTTAGTCTTCATTTGGAGTGCACCATTTATTTTTTCATTCTTATTGATCACTTTGCTGTTTGCCTATAACTTTTGTTTTCTACGTGCACCATGGAGCAATCCCCATTAAGTCCATTCTTTACAAATTCATGGACTTTTGTTGTTTCTTCACAGGTTTTACAAGTTTATTGAAATCTTTCTGTACTTCCATGTGTTCTTCTTTTGTAGTTATACTTTCTTCTTTTTTCTCTCATGACCTAGGTAATATCAGATGGTTTCTTTGTTTTCTGGAGTCTTTGGGAAGGATTGACAATTTCACTATTGTGCTTAATTTGTCTTCTCTGATTTTCTTCTCTCAGCTTTGTAATTCTTTTTGATTCCTATAATGAAACACTTAGATTTGCTTATTGTTTTGAAATTTCGTATTTTTGTCTTTGTTGTTGCTATATTTTTGCCAGAAATTATGACTTAAAGAAAAAAAAAGATTTTGTCAGAAGGAAATGACCTCCACTATTGTTCATGGAATTCATTTGAAAATCTAACATAGAATAATTGTGGTAAAAACTTATGTATGTCTAGAAAAAGATTAGAATCTTAAATGCTTTCTCTTTATATCTCATCTTTTTATCAATTATCTTCATTTAAAAGATTGTGTCTTTTACTGGAGTTTTATCATGTATCGACCATATACTAGAGCAGAAATTGACAGATTATGGCTCACAGATGAAATGTGACTCACTTGCCTTTGTCAGTAAAATTTTATTGGCACACAGCCATGCTGTTCATTTAAATATTATCTATGACTACTTTTGGGAACAAGAGCAGAGTTGAGTAGTTGTGACACAAGACCATGGGCCTGCCAAGCCTGAAATATTTACTATATTAGCCTTTAAAGAAACGTTTAGTCTATATGAAATCAATACATAAACAAGTACATGCTCATAAGAACAATAAAACACCAATATAGTCCAGTTTGGGGGTAGAGGGAAGTGGGAGGGGTAGAGGGAAGGACAATTGGCAGGAGGGAGGGCAGGAGGTGGGATCTCACTTAATGTGCACATTGTGAGGGTGTATAACACACCCCCTGGGTGAGGGGCTCTTCTACAAATGGAACTTTACCCTGGAAGTGAGAACAATGTAACCTAAAAATTGTACCCTCATATTAATTTGGAAAAAAAAAAAAAAAAAAAACCTCAAAAAAAAAAAAAAGTTCAGTTTAGTATGGTGGTACACACCTATAGTCCTAGCTACTTAGGAGGCTAAGATGAGAGATTCTTTTGAGCTCAGGAGTTCAAGTCCTGCCTGGGCAACATAGTGAGACCCCCATCTCTATTTAAAAAAAAAAAAAAGAATTAAAAAAAAAAAAAGGGAGAAAAGTTTGCTAACCCCTGTATAAAAGTCTCATTGAATTCTCCAGCAGCCCTGTGATATATGTATCATAGCACCATCTATGCGTACAGAAGTTACATACTTTCCCTGAAGTTACCTAACTATTTAAGCTATGTGTGGATCCCATCCAAGCCAGGTATTCCACATCACCATTTATGCTGTATTGCTTTTATATATACAATGCCATTAAGCATAGTAACATGTTCACTGTCATGTAGCTGGTGAGTGGCAGAGCCTGGATTTGAACTTACATCAGTCTGAAGCCAAATACTGCCTTTATTTATTTATTTATTTTTTTTCATAAGACAAAAACAGGAATTTATTTTTTAAAAACAGGCATTTTTTTCTCACAGTCAGAAATATCACTGTGATGGATGAAAGGCAGCTGAACATTTTTTACAATATCCTGCTTTGATTAACATAACCTGGGCTGGCCTTGCAATCTGTTTTGGCAAATAGAATGTGACAATGGTGATAATTATGTAAGGTGGGGCCTTAAGATATCTGCAGCTTCTGTTTTTCTTAGTTTTCTTTTAGAAAGAGTCTAAAAGTTTTGGTTTTTTTTTTTTTTATTGTGAGAGAAGGGACGGGGAAAGAAGGTGGGGGAAGAGGTGCGTGACAGGGTCGGGCCAGTGGCATGGTACCACATTGGCTGTATCTAGGTAGAGGCAGTTTCAGGC
>CAUYPK010023940.1:0-18102 GCA_963574355.1 Loris lydekkerianus
TTTATACTATCACAGTTTTGCCTGCCCAGGATATGAGCCATCACCATCATCTCCACCATTCACCTTCACCACCATCACCACCCCCTGTATCATCTCCACCACCACCACCACCACCCTCTGTATCATCACCACCACCACCATCATTTCCACGATTCACCTTCACCACCATCACCACCCTCTGTATCATCATCATCACCATCATCATCTCCACCATCACCTCCACCACCACCACCACCCTCTGTATCATCATCACCAGCACCATCATCTCCACCATCACCTCCACCACCACCGCCACCCTCTGTATCATCATCACCACCACCATCATCTCCACCATCACCTCCACCACCACCACCACCCTCTGTATCATCATCATAACCACCACCATCTCCACCATTCACCTCCACCATCATCACCACCACCACCCTCTGTATCATCATCACCACTACCATTATCTCCACCATCACCTCCACCACCATCACTACCACCACATCAACATCACTGTCACCACCTCCATCATCATCATTGTTATCATCATCACTATTTCCAGAAGTATCCAGCTGAGCTTCCAGAGACAAGAGAAGAGACTTGGTCATCCTGCATTAGGAAGATGGCAAAGGATTTAAATTTATTTTCCCAACACAAGTAGTTCTTTACAGGCTCATTTTAAATTTCACAATTCTTTGCCCACTCCACATTAGATTGCTCAGGCTTGGAGCATGCAAGAAACCATTTACTGACTCCAAATTTTGAAAAACAAATCTGAATCCTGGCTTTAGAACTGCCCAGATTATCTCAGTTTTCCTGAAGCCTCTTAAGTCTCAAGGCAAACCTAAGCATTTCCTTTCCCAAGATTGTTTGTGTAACAAAGTCTCTTTATTTCTGAGTAGGAAAATAAAGTTCTCTCATTTACAAACTGGCTCTTAACACTCAGAATAAAAGATCTCAACTCCATCTATGACACAGAAAGAAACTGAAAATGACTACTTAGAAAAACTCTTATCTTTGTTACGGAGAGATAACCTTTAAGTAAATGGCCGGTAGGAAGGAAATTCTCAATAGCCCTACTGTAGGAAATCGAGCCTTTCACTTTCCAAGTGCATCGCTGTGTCACTGAGTAGTTCTGTTGGTCTGGGCAGGAGCAATACTGCTGACGGAGGAGTTTGGGTGGGATCTCATTGTACTGCCTGTCAAGAGCTTCTTCTAAAACAGCGATTCTCAACCTGTTCACAGGGGTTACCTAAATACATCCTGCATATCAGATATTTACATTACGATTCATAACAGTAGCAAAATTACAGTTATGAAGTAGAAACGAAAATAATTTTATAGTTGGGAGTCACCACAACATGAAGAACTATATTAAAGGGTCAGAGCATTAGGAAGGTTGAGAACCACTGTTGTAAAATGTTTGTGGGTGGACACAGTGGTGTCACACCTCTGGCTTCTTGGTGGCATATACTCATCTGGGCTTAGCAGTAGCAAAACCTTGGTCACCTCTTTCTCATGTGTGGTGGCTGTTTTGGGTTTGGTGTTGGGGCACCTTCCTTGCTTGGGGGGGGTTCCTCACCACATGAGTCTTAGAAGGAGGTAGAACTTCTATGTGAGCCAAGGAAACCTGACCCCTCATTTCCAGCTCCCTTGGGGCCGGAGTGCAGGCACGTGGCCTTGGCTAAGTCTTGAGCCTCACATACCTGCTCTTTGCAGTGGGTCTGGGAGAGGGCTTTCTGAAGCCATGTGATCCTTGGCTTCTGGGGCAGCCAGAGACTGTCTCCCTTTGTCCTAACTGTTTCTCCTGCTTTGCCATCAGTTTTGTTAGCTACCCAAAATCTTTTCTCTTGCTTTGACTATAAACTTCTCTGTATTTTATTCCCCTCCCCAATTTCTGATACACATTTTTTTCTTTTTTGGTAAATCGCTTTTTTATGCAGTTGTAGACATCATGACACTGTATTCTGATATGTCTCTGACACAATATCCGTGTAATAATGCCCAGTATCTTTTCCATACATTATCTTCAGCCAGAGCAACTTGAGGTGATTTCTGTTGCTTACAGCTAAGAGTTGTGATGGACACATCACTTGATTGGGGAATTGGCAAGATGTGGTGGAAAGAGTAGGTTTGGGGCAAAGTAAACATGAGCTGAAAATCTCCAGTCTGGCTCTAATATGAACATGTCATTTGTCTCCCTGAACCCCACTTTTCTCATCTGGGTAAAGATAATGATTACCCTGCAAAGTGGTAAGAATCTGGCGTAATGTGTGTGAGACACATACTATGTGCTCAGTAAATATTCATTGAGTGAAAGATTGAATAAATAAAGATATTAGATCAGTGATTCCCACACTTGGCTCTATATTAGAACCATCAAAATGTTTTAAAAAATCTGAAGGCCAGGCCATAGCCCAGACCAACTGCATTGACACTGCTGGAGGAGGGACGTGGCCATTGTATTTCTTCAAGCTTCCCATGTGATCTGACATGAAGCTCTGAGTGTTAGAACATGACCTCTCTGGCTCCTTCTGTTCTCCTTAAACTGCGAAAATCAGAAACTTTACAAGATGGCTATGAGATGTGAAAGTATAGAGACCTAGTACGTGGTCGGTCTTAATAAAAGTCAGCTTCCAACCTCCTCAAGCGTCTTCGGTTAGATGTAGCTTGCTGTGTAGGCAAGGTAGACACTGGAGGCTCAAGGAAGGTTCCCAAGTGCACTGGGATTCCCCACCCACCCGCTGAAATTTGCATCCTGCATTAGCTTGTGAGGGCTGCTGTTAATGACGTCCACCACTTGGTGCCCCACATGATAGAAACGTACAGTCCCACAGTGCTGGAGACAGGAAGTCTGACATCAAGGTGTTGCATGGTTGGTTCATGAGAAGCATGTGGGACGAGTGCCTGTGTTGATTGGAAGATGTCATGTAACGGTAAGAGGAAATGGGGGCATTCTTCCTTCTTTAGATCCCATGCCACCTCCCTGCTCTGCTTTCTTCTCTTCCCCACCCCTAGCTTCCCCTCTCTCACTTACTGCCCTCTGCCCTCTGCCCTCTTCTTGCTCTTTCTCATCTCTTCCCCGACTCTCTTCCCTTTATCTAATATAACATACATTTATTTATACTATTATATCTAAATAAATAAATAAGGAAATGGAAGTGGACAAAAATCAAAATATAGTCTCCTGCTCACTCAATCAACAAACCACACCCTGCCAGGCACTAAGGAAGGTTCCTAAAACTGAGTTTGTGCCCTCTGGGAACTTCCACTCCGGTCGAGGCCATGTGAGGTCTGAGGCTGCCCTGAGTTTGGAGACAGGGATCAGTAAACTCCCTCTCTTTCCGATTCTGTGAGAGGAAATGTGGAAGTGTAAATGCCATGAAGAAGAACCACTCTGGATTTTTTATGCTCCAGAAGTGACAAGATGCATCTAGGACATCGCTGTTTGACTGGAAGCAAGGGTGGGCCTGCAAGAGTCCTGCTGAGGTCAAGCTGTGGTTTTCATGGGTGGAGGGGAGGAAACTTCAGAAGGTTATGGTCAGGAATGGACAGTGTGGTCCCTGCTGTGCAGCACTCTGCCTGCCTTTCCAGCAGCCTCACCTGCTGTCCCTTCTGTGCGTTCCCTCCATCTCTCTACTCATACCTCTCTTTCTTTGTGCCTCTTCCCTTGGATTCCTGAGGAGCTAGAGTAGAGCCTGATTAAAAATTGTCCCGGGAACCCACTATTAGGGATGCCACAGCGTCCCCCGAAATGTAAAGAGACAGGCACAATTTATTTAATGAAATGCTCCCAGCAGATGGCTGCATACGCTGAAATACTCAGGTAAGCATCTGGGATGGGGAGGAATGAAGTGGGATAGGGAAAGTGAGCCTCTCAAGGAGCACTGCCCCCTAACCCACCTTCTGAGAAGGGTGGATTCAAAGCCCAAGGTGCTTTGGTTCAGCCGCAAGGGTGTGTGAGTGGGAGTTCTCTGCCCTTTTGCTCCCTGGGTCAGCCTGCCCTCAATAAAAGCAGAGTAAAATTTTAAGAATTTTAAGAATCGAAAACGCACTATAAGATTAGCCTGACTTGAAGCCCCTAGGTTTAGCTCTGACTCCACAAACTAGGTCCTTATCTCTTGCTTCTCCTATTTCTCCCATCAGTGGTGAGTGATGGCCTCACTTACAGGTTAGAAGATCCCTGGGAACACTCTTCCTGCATCGGTGTACTACCCGGCCTTCTCCCACAGGTGCTTCCAGCCTTATTATTAAAACTAGGCTGCAGCTCTTCCTTAGACAGGCCAAACTCCTCCAGAGCTGGCCCCTCAATGACAAGTACATCATTGGTGTTCTAGCTGGAACTCAGGGGGGAAAGGCCTAACCAGCTCTCTAGGCTCTACCTATAGCCTGCATTGGCAGTTGCTTTATTCAATAAGCATCAAGTGCCTTCTGTGTGCAAAGTCCTGCTCAGTGGGCTCTGGAAAACTCTGAACTTCCCATATTCAAAAAGTTGCAGCCAAATGTTCCTACTTGGGGAGCATGCCAGAGTCACCTAGGGAGATCTTCCAGATCCCCACTCCATAGCTGAACCAGGTTCACAGATTGGGCCCAGGTGTTTGTGGCATACCAAAGTTTAGAGAGTGGATTTTATCTATGCCCTTGGGTGTCAAGCTATGGGACAGTTTGAGAGTCAAGGATGCTATGCTTAACTAGAAGGCAAGGGCAAGCTTAGTTATTGCCACAGAAAGGGGTAAGCGATGTGCTCTGAGAGGGTACACTGGGAAAGAAAGGCTAATATTTATAAAGAGGCAACCTGAAGCAATGACGGTAAGGTGTGTCTGGTTTCCCAAGAGCATTAATCTTAAGTATAATAACAGCTGTCATTGATTGGTCCCATTCAGCTCACAGTGATAGGACATTGGGGCTCACGACCAGGTTCCTACCCTCAATCTGTTTGCAGTCTGATGAGACATGCACGCGTGTAACTACAAGATAAGGTGAATAGTGATACATACTGTGTTAGAGGGGCCAAGGGCTGTGGCGACCCGAGAGTGCCCTCTGGATTTGCAGGTTGGGACAAACTTCCTAAAGAAGTTGGGCTTTCAGCTGGGGCTTGTAGATAGGGAAGAGAAGGATGAGTGTTCCAGGCTCAGGTGACAGCACCTCAAAGACCCAGAGGCAGGAGACTGGGGAGAAGGGCATATGGAAGAAGGCCAGTGGTCTTTTGGGTTTGGTTCCCAAGCTGCTTGGAGGAGGTGGGCTAGAGTGGAATAAGAATGGAAAAGTTGGTTGGCATCAAGTTGTAGAGGCCTTGAAAGCCTTTATGTGTCAGTAGGGAAGGTTTTGAAGCACCCTAGAGTCAGGACAGAGGATGGCCTTCTGGGGAAAGAGAGAAGCAGGGGGGAGATGCTGAGGGAGTGAGGGCTCCAGGAAGACTCAGGTTTGGAGTGTAGTACTGGGGGAAAGCTGGCACCGTCAAGCAAGCCAGACGGGGACATTTTAGATGGAAACTAATACATCTAAAGTCATCACTACCCACCTAGAAAGGATGAGATGCTGGTAGAGTCTTCAACCTGATCACTTCACCGGGGTGAGTGCCCATCCAGGTATGTGGGCCTTCAGGGTTGGCCTGTTGGCATCTGGAGTAGAGCAGCAGTGTCTCATTCATCTTTGTATCCTATGAATCAATACTTAGGGCAAAAGGTGGCACTTATTACACTCACTCTTTCAATAAAATATTTAGAGACTAAATAATTTATTATCTTTTAATTTTTACAGAAGAAAGCCTTTATCCACATAGGCTACATATTTAAGGACCAGTTCGTGTGCCAGGAACTGGAGGTAGGATGCACAACATACCTCCATTCCAATTGTGGGTTTTTAGAATTCAGATTTCATCATTGAAGGTGAGTATGATTACTCTTGAGGTGCAGACAACCTCATCCAGCAGTCCCTGAGGAATAAAGAGCCTGCCCCTGCCAAAGGGAACAATTAGTACCCCCCAACCCCGGCCCCCCACCCCCCTCCCAGCCCCACAGTTGGGTATACTCTGTCTTGCCAGCAACCTGCATCACACAGTTATCAAGATTGAGATTCAGGCCCTTCTAAAGTATCAAAGGATGCTCCTTTTCCAGAATCTTTTTGTGTTTCATGACCTTCTAAACCAAGCACTGCTAAGAAATTTGTGTCTAAATGAAGAAATAAATGATGAACTCAGAGGCCAAGAAATGTTTTTCTGGATGGCAATATAAAGTTCCGAGGTGGTGGCTGCTAGCACAGTGAAGTGTCCCTGCGTCCTCTGCTGTGGGGCCCACACAGAGTGTGCTCTCTCTGGCGCTGGAATAGGAGGGGAGAGGCATCCTTTTGGTTGCTGCGTCTCTCTGTTGAAGTGTTGAAGCCGGCACAGAGGAGGTGTCAATGAATATTTGCTGAAGAAACACACAACTATTGACCTTAGCTTCAGGTAGACAATGGAACTTTCAACTCAACAGAAAGAATGGAAACTTCTCTCTTGATTATATAGATTCTGATTATACCTACTTGTGGATATCATCTGCAATCCATTTCAATCAGCTGATTAGAAAGAGGAAAACTTTTAAAAACATGCAGACATTAAGCAAAACTCTGGTGTTAAAGAAGCATTTAAGTATAAAGTAAATCTGTGCATCTTTTAGTAATTATTTGTTCTTAAGTACAAAATTTGGCTTAAAAGTATTTTTATGCAACTTCAAAAATGAAATGAAATGAAATGAAATGAAATAAAATAAAATAAAATAAAATAAAATAAAATAAAATAAAATAAAATAAAAATCTGGCAGGCAGGAAGCCAATTTTCCACAGAAGAGGGCGCACGCGGGCCCCCTGGTTGTGCTGAATTTCTCCCGGCGTTTGCAGCAGAAGGTGGCGCTCCCACTGTCCAGAAGCGTCCTGGGGTAACGCTCGCTCTCGCTCTCTCTCTCGCTCTCTCTCTCTCTCTCTCTCTTTTTTTTTTAATCATAACTGTATACATTAATGCATTTATGGGGTACAATGTGCTGATTTTATATACAATTTGGAGTGCTTACATCAAACTGGTTAACACAGCCTTCACCTCACTTACTTAATTACTGTGTTGGGACATGTAAGAGATTTGACACGTCCCCTTGCCCTGTGCACCGTAGGTGTGGTCCCACCGATTATCCTCCCTCCATACAACCTCCTCTCTCCACACCTCCCCCTCCTCTACCTCCTTTATCCTGGGCTATAGTTGTGCTTTATCTTTCACATGAAAGTGTGGGCGATTATATGTTTTTTTTTTTTTGGGGGGGGAGGACAGAGTCTTACTTTATCGCCCTCGGTACGGTGCCGTGGCGTCCATATATTGGTTTCATAGCAGTACTGAGTAGATTGGATACCCGGGGCAACGCTCTTCACTTGCTCCCACGGGCCGGCATCCACCTGCGCCCCCGACCCGCTCTCAGTAGAAGGAGGCGCCCTCGTAGGCGGAGGCGCCAGGGGAGGGGGGGAAGAGCGGGGGGCTGGGCGCCTGCGGCCGGGGGAGGCAGAACTGCCGCAGCAGGAGTTTGAGGTGCGTGCGGAACTTGACCCCTACGAAGACGTAGAGCACCGGGTTGAAGCAGCAGTGGGAGAAGGCGAGGTTGCGGCAGACGTGCACGGCGTATTCCAGCTGCAGCACGGCCTGGCAGCTGCGGATGACCCCGACGCGCTGCAGCGTCTGCAGGAACAGCAGGAGGTTGTAGGGCGCCCAGCTGAGGAAGTAGGCCGCCACGATGGTGAAGATGAGCCGCACCGTGCGGACGCGCCGCTTGGAGCGCGAGCGGAACAGCGTCCTGAGAATCTGCACGTAGCAGAACACGATGACGCCCCCCGACAGCAGGAAGAAGGCGTTGTGCTGGTAGACCGAGGCCAGGAACCACTTGGGTTCCGAATAGTCGCAGCCCCAGGGACGCACGCGGTGTGACACGGCGTCGAGCACGGAGAACAGGGTGCTGACGACCCACACGGACGCCGTCGCCAGCGCGCGGCAGCGGAGGGTGGGGACGCGCAGCGTGGAGAGCGGGCTCACCACGGACAGGTAGCGATGGACGGTCATGATGGTCAGGAAGAAGATGCTGCTGTAGAGGCTGGTGGAGAAGACCATACTGAGGAGCTGGCAGGGAAAGTGCCCCGGCGCCCAGCCCCAGTAGCCCGCGATCCACACGGGCAGCAAGGAGGAGAAGGCCAGGTCCGACAGACACAGGTTGAGGATGAAGACGTTGGTCAGCGACTCCAGGCTCTCGTACTTGACCAGCACCCACAGCACCAGGCTGTTGCCCACCAGGCTGAGGAGGAACACCAGGCAGTACAGGATGGTGGTGCTCAAGGTGGCGAAGAGGAAAGTTGTGTTCTCACACAGAACGCTCTGAAGGTCATAGTCGAAGGGGGTGGTGGTCGCTGGGGTGCCGGAGGACTCCATTCCCCCAGGCAGGGGCCTCAAGGTCGCCTGAAATGACGGAGACGTGGAGCTGAAAGCCTTGTGGCTAGGCTGGAGATCAGGAGGACCCATAGTACCAAAAAAGTATGGTTTGTGTTTGCAATGAGATTAGGAACTTGTGCCGGAACATAGTTAAAAACGCATTGTTTAGTGTGGCTGACATTCCTGTTGCCATATGCAGACTTTCATACTGAAGGCAGCAGTGCATTGATTCACACCCTGTCACAGCCTCCTTTCTCCTTGGCAGCCTGGCACTCGAGTAGCACTAAGCCTTACAATTCTCATAGTGGATTCAAAGAACTAAGATCAAATTCGGACCCAAGGAGCGTGCTTTTGGGCAAGTCATTTAACCTTTCCGGACTTCACATTCTCATTTACAAAATAATGCTAATGATCCCAGAATTATTCCTTTATTTATAGATATTTAGACAAATACCTATTGAGCACTTATTATCCTTCCCTTCCTTCCTATAAAGTGCAGAAAACCTGACAGCAGGATTGTGTCAGGAAATTTCCTGTCTCCTGGAACAGCCTTGAAAAGAGAGCAAAATTATCTAAAGACTACATGGGTGCTGAAACTGGGGAATCAAATCCTCAAGAACACAAAGGATTAACTCTGAGAGCAGAGAGCTTTACCACTTGGGAGACTGGTTTACAACACATCTCATAGGTGGAGGCGAGTGGCAACAACCCAAGGGCCCAATAGAAGGGAAGTAGCTAAGAAAACTGCACTGTCTCTGTTAGTGAGATGTTAGAAATGGCGAGTCTAGAAGCTGGGGAGAGAACGGGGAGGGAAAGGAACTAGAAGAGTGGGGCTTTTCCCTGGGAGAGGTGAAAGCTGCTGCTGGCCCTAAGGGAAGGAGGATGGGAGACTTGAATATACGAAAGAAAAAGACAAGTTATATAAAGTAATTAGAAATTAATAAGAATAAGATATCTAGAAATGCACCTATAATTTAGAAGTAAAAGAATCTATAAGAAGCAGCATCCTGAGCCAGGTAAGAGAGGTCTCATCACCTACAATGTGCCAGGTGCTGTTCATTGACTCCTGCAAAACTCTGTAAGGCATGACCACCTCCATTTTACAGGGCAGGAAACTGATGCTCGATCTGTTGAAATGACCTTCTCAATGTTATAAAGTCAGTAAGCCACAAAGAGAGTCAAGATTGGAACCCAGGTTTTACTGCCTTTTATTTTGAGGAGAGAATTGAAGAACTGGCCTGAGTTTCTCACTTATCTAGGTTTGGATAAATGTAATAAGGGAGTCTCAAGATTTATCCTATTTTAGACAGTCAAGTCAATTTGTGTCTCAAAATGAAGATACTTGAAAATATTATGTATAATGGTCTTACTTTGTAGTCTTTGACTCTTAAACAGGAGCACACATGGGTATATACAGTACCTGTCCACTGGTGTTTCTTATTTTTAAAGGAATTATGGATTTTGCTCATTTTTCTACTTGGAAGAATAACATGTTTCTTGTGGATTTTAAAGAGCTCTTTACTTAGTATCATCAACCCGTTAAGATTTTTGGCCTCTCAATTATGTCTAAGGTCTTTTAATTTCTTTGACATATTCGGTATTTAGATTTAAAAAATGGGCATGCCTGGCTCAGTGTAACAGTCTTTAACGATCTCTGACATGCGCCAGGCACTCAAATAGATGCTAGATTTCTAGGGTATAAACATGCGTAATACATAGTCTTTACCTACGCCAAGTTAATAGTGTAGAATGAACTACCTAGATTTCCTAGTGTGCTAGGTTGGAGGTAATTCGAGACAGAGGCCTTCTAAGCACCCTTCACATAATATAGGTGATTACAGGTGACCCCGAGTCTACTAAGTAACTCTTGTCTTCCCCTAACCCACTGAACAGTATAGGCTGACCATCTTCTTACCATTAGCACCCCAGCTTCATGGTTGGGAAATTTCTCAAAATTAAGTGGATTCTCCTGAGAAAGAAGATCTCTTCTCTCTCTGCACCTCTTTAGTTTAATTAACTGCTAGACAAGTAGGTTTACAGACTCTCAGGGTTTTAATACTTTTCACAAATACAGAACAAAGATGAGTTGGCTTCCTTGCATGACAATTTGTGTTACCTATATCACAAAGGCAGAATAATCACACACCTCTGTTCTCAGTGGAGTTCACATTTTTTCTCCCAACTTTGCAGGGTAGAAGTCCTCAGGCTGCCCTGGGATAACAGGGAACCACTGGCCAATCCAGTTGACTTACACCTCTCCCTGCTTTAGCCAGTCTTTCTGTGATCTGTGGTCCTGAATAATGCAGCTTGATTGGGTTGCTAAGATGACTTTTCAGTCCATGTCTGCCAGGTTATTCAGTATTAATTACTCATTATGTAAAAGATAACACAACTTTTTATAATGGCTAAGTAAGCTCCTACGTAACCAGCACTTCTACAGATAAAAACTACAAATCCAAATATCTTGTATATTATATATATATTTATGGACCAAAATAAACAAACAACCCCCACCATCCCCCCCACACATATAAGTTGCTGAGGGCACTGATGAGCTAGCAAAAGCAGATGGATGTGAAAAGGATCAGGGAACAGCTGAATGGCACTGGATGAGATTCACATTTTTATGGCTTTGGCCTAAGTGCAGGACCTGGTGATGAGATACAGGTAAAATTAGTAAAAAACTTGCAGCATTTTTTTTTTTTTTTTTCTGTCTTAAAAGAACAGATGACCAAGTGCGGAGCAACTATATCCACTGGAAAGTGAGGGGGGTGATTATAATTATAGGAAGGAAAATGATAGAGAGCAAAAGTCCCAAATTCTGTGTACAAACTCTGCCCAGATGCTTGGATGACCCCTGAACCAGAAATGTGCCAGTGGAAGCTAAAAGAACTAACCTGAAGTTTGAACTATTGCTCACGTCAAGGAAGCTAGAGCTTAGAGTTTGAGCCAGCCAAGTTAAATACTGCTGAGACAAACTACAAATAAACATTCAACACCTTTTAGAAGAATGAAACAGAATCCAGAGTCTCCAAAACATGACATTCAGAATGTTCAGGATACAGTCCAAAATTACTCAGCATATGAAGAAATAGAAAAACGTGGCACATACTTAAAAGAAGAAAAAATTAAAAAAGAGACTCTGAGATAAGTCATGTGTTGCAATTCGCAAATCAGGATTAAAATGCAACTATCATAACTTTGCTAAGAGAACAAAGGGAAATATATTCATGGTGAATGGGAAGATAGGATATCTCAGTAGAAAAAGACAAGTTATATAAAAGAATTAGAAATTAATAAGAATAAGATATCTAGAAATGCTCCTATAATTTAGAAGTAAAAGAATCTATAAGTCAAAGGAGAAATCAAAAGGCAAATAATAAAATATTTTGAACTAAATAATAATGAAAATATCATATACCAAAATTCATGGAATGCAAATTAAACTCATCTTTAAATGCTTATATTTGAAAAGAATAAAGGTCTAAAATCAAAGTCCTAAAATTAATGACTTAAGCTAGAAAAAAGAAGACTAGGCAGGGCAGTGCCTATGGCTCAAAGGAGTAGGGCGCTGGCCCCATATACTGGAGGTGGTGGGTTCAAACCCAGCCCCAGCCAAAAACTGCAAAAAAACCCAAACAAACAACAACAACAAAAAAACGAAAACAAACAAACAAACAAAAAAAAAAACCAGGCAGGCAAAGTGGCTTACACTTGTTATCCTAGCATGCCTGGAAATCTGAGGCAGGAAGATCACTTGAGCCCAGGAGTTTGAGGTTGCTGTGAGTTATGATGACACCATGCACTATGGCACTTTACCCTGGCCACTGGACAATAGAGTGAGACCCAGTCTGTAATAAAAAAAAAAAAAAAAGAAAGAAAGAAAGAAAGAAAGAAAGAAAGAAAGAAAGAAATAGAAAAGAAAAGGAAAGAAAAATGTAATAATAAAAAAAAGCAGGAATAAAGAAAATAGAAAATTAGAAAAGAGAAAAATGAACAAAACTAAAATTGGTTGTCTGACAAAATTTTAATAAATTGATAAAACCTTGATAGAAATCTTAACTAGATTGATCAAGAACAAGAAAGAGAATACAAATTCTCAATAGTTAGTACAAAAGAAGGATATTGCTCAGGTCTTACAGACTTTTCAAGAATAACAAATTGATAATATTATTATTATGTTTGAGATAGTGTTATGCTCTGTTGCCCAGACAGCTATTCACTGGAGCTTCAAACTCCTGGGCTGAAGCACTCCTCCCACCACAGTCTGCCTACTACCTGGGACTACAGGTTCATACCAGTATGCCTGGTTATTTATTTATTTTTTTGTATATTTTTCTGAAATGGAATCCTGCTATGTTGCTCAGTCTGTTTTTTTTTTTTTTTTTTTGAGACAAAGCCTCAAGCTGTTGCCCTGGGGAGAGTGCTGTAGCATCACAGTTCACAGCAACCTCCAACTCCTGGGCTCAAGTGCTTCTCTTGCCTCAGCCTCCCAAGTAGCTGGGACTACAGGCGCCCACCACAACGCCCAGCCATTTTTTTTTTTTTTTTTTGGTTGTAGTTGTCATTGTTGTTTGGCAGGCCTGGGCTGGATTTGAACCCACCAGCTCTGGTGTATATGGCTGGCGCCTTAGACGCTTGAGGTACAGGCGCTGAGCCATCAGGCTGGTCTTGAACTCCTGGCCTCAAGCAATCCTCCTACCTCAGCCTCCCAACATAGTGGCATTACAGGTGTGAACCACCATGCCTAGCCTATAATTGTATGTTAACAAATCCAACAACTTAAATGAGCAAATTTTTTAAAAAAAATTCAACGTAGCAAAAGTTACATGAGAGCCTGTAGTCCCATCTACTTGGGAGGCTGAGGCAAAAGAATCACTTGAGCCCAAGAGTTTGAGGTTCCTGTGAGCTGTGGTGCCATGGTACTCTACTGAGGGCAACAAAAGTGAGACTTTGGCTTTACAAAAAAAAAAAATAAAGAAAGGAAAAAGTAAACAAAAAAGAAATAAAATGAACTATTAAAAACCTTGCCATAAAGAAAACTCCAGAACTAGATGATTTTTCTAGTGCATTTTTCAAACATTTGGAGAAGAAATAACACTAGTCTTACACATACTAACTAAAATAGAGATGTAATACTTCCTAGCTTGTTTTATGGGGTCAGCATAACCCTGATACCAAAATTAGACCAAAAATACAATATAAGATAACTATAGACCAGTAATCTTCATGAATGTAGACACAAAAGTTCTGAACAATGGGGAGGGAGCAAGATGGTGTCCAAGAAACAGCTTCTTTGCAACTGGGTGTGGTGAGATTGGGGAGAGAAGAGTTCAGGCATCTCTGGCCTGGGGGCTCTGCCCAGAAATATCCCTTTGGGGATGCAGGGAGACAACCAGAGGCTTTTGGGCCCCAGGAGAAGGACAAAAGCAGTGGAGAAGTGGCAAGTGGTTGCATTTGTTTTGAGGCTGCCACAGCTATAACTACAACAGCAATGAGACTGCAGACAGGAAAGGCCTTCCCTGTGTGTTTTGCTTTTTTGAACTCGAGCACTTGGTTGAATTACCTTGGGAGAACTTGGGCAAGAATGCAGGTGACTTTAAGTGTTTTCCAGGATCCAGGACTGAGTCACTGGGCCTGAAGTGAGCTAACATTGTTCGGCTATGGGCTACCTGCACAGCCATTGTGGGAGAACGTCCCTACAGGCTCTGCTCTCAGGGTTGCAAAGTTAGGCTCTGGCTGGGAGACCTTGGGTGAGTGATCTAGTGTCTGTGAGCAGTGCCAAAAGTTGAGACCGAGATGCAGGGGCAAGAGCAGAGCTTTCAGTTTGGGGCAGTAGGATGGCTGCCTTGCAGCGTCTGGCCTCAGGGGCGTAGAGTGAGGCTGGTGTTGGTGCACCAGATTAGCAGGCAGCCACTTCAGGAGAGGTCCCAGGAACAAGTGCTTTCCTGGGAAAGCTTCTGCTTAGCCAAGGGCAATGGTTTAAAGTGATTATTAAGCGGGTTGAGGAGAGATTCAGGTTCTCTTTGAGGGCAAAGAAGTCAGCAGAGCCCTCTAGTTTCCATCTCATACAGCTGTATCAGCATTGTGATTAGCATCTCATACCCCAGAAGATCACCTGTTGCCTAGACAATATTCAGCAAGATATATATACTGCTTTGTTTTGTTTTTATTTTTTTTATTTCAACATTTTCCCCCTAGATTTTTCTTTTTTTTCTTTTCTTTCTCCATTTTTCTAGTTTAGATATAATTTTCCTTTGTTGCCATCTTTAATAACAAGAACTACATTTTTGCTAGTGTTTCTGCCCCTGTTATTTGGTTTTCCCCCAATTTTATTCTGTAAGGTTTTCTGTTTATTTGTTTTGGTTTGATTTATAGTATTTTTGTCTTTTCTCTATATTTGGTGGAGGTAGGGTACTGTGTCTGCTCAGGCTGGCAAATAGCTGCTGACCTCAAGGGAACCACCCAACCCAGCAACCCCAGAGGTTGGGGGTTTTTAAGGTGTGGGTCAAAGTACCCTACTCATGTCTCCCTCTTTCTGTGCGTCTCTTCTTTTTGTCAATATTCCCTTTTATTCACCCCCCTCTTCTTTCTCTTTTTTCTTTTTTTAAAAATCCTTTTTCCCTTCTTCCTCTTCAATCTTCTCATTCTTTTCGTCCTAATCCAAAAGAACTCATTGAAACCTTAGGCCAGAGGCATGGTAACTTAAAGAGCAAGAAGAAGCAAAAGGAAAATTAGAGCAAGGAAACAGATAAAAGAAAATACTCATGAGGAAGAATCAGCAGAAAAATCCTGGCAACATGAAGAACCAGTCCAGAGCAACCTCCCCCTCCCCAAGGGACCATGAGGTACCTACTGCCGAGGATTCCACCTATAAAGAAATGTTAGAAATGACAGAAGGGAAATTTAAAACACAGATGATAAAAACAATGAAGGAAATTGCTGAGAAAGTGGAAAAAAAGCCAAAAAGAAATCCAAAAACAGAATCAAATAAGAGATGAACAATATGAGAATACAGAAAGGGTATAGCAGAGCTGAAGGACTTGAAGCAGTCAATTGGGGAACTTAAAGATACAAAAGAAAGTATCAACAACAGATTAGACCATGCAGAAGAAAGAATCTCAGAGGTAGAGGACAAAGTTCTTGAGATAACGCAGGTAGTTAAAGAGGGAGAAAAAAAGAGAGAGAAAGCAGAATATTCACTGACAGAATTATGGGACTTTATGAAGTATTCAAACATGAGTTATAAGTATCCCAGAATGGGAAGAAGAATGCCCCAGAGGAATGGAAACCATACTAGAGAATATTATAAATGAAAATTTCCCAAATATCACCAACTATTCTGACACACTTCTTTCAGAGGGATATCAGACCCCAGGTTGCCTCAACTCAAATAGAGCTTCTCCAAGACACATTGTGATGAACCTGTCCAAAGTTAAGACAAAAGGAGATTTTGCAAGCTGTCAGGAGTGTCAATTGACCTACAGGGGCAAATCCATCAGGGTGACTGCAGACTTCTCCAGTAAAACTTTTCAAGCCAGAAGAAGATGGTCATCTACCTTTAATCTACTTAAATAAAACAATTTCCAGCCCAGAATTCTATATCCTGCTAAACTAGCTTTAAAATTGATGAAGAAATCAAATCTTTTACTGATATGCAAACATTGAGGAAATTCACCACAATAAGACTAGCTTGACAGGAAATACTTCAACCTGTTTTACACACTGACCATCGCAATAGACCACCAGCAAAGTAAGCACCCAGAAATTAAAGGACAGAACCTAACTTCCACAATGATGCAAAAGGTAAAACTAAGCAATGAACTTTCATAAAATAAGATGAATAGAATGCTACCACACTTATTAATTATCTCAATAAATGTTAATGGCTTGAATTCCCCACCAAAGAGAGAGAGACTGGCTGATTGGATTTAAAAACACAAGACATCCATCTGCTATCTGCAGGAAACACACCTAGCCTCAAAAGACAAATTAAAACTCAGAGTTAAGGGTTGCAAGACAATTTTTCAGGCAAATGGAATTCAGACTATGACCAAGTGGGTTTATTATCTTATTTTCAGATACAAGTGTATTTAAAGCAACTAAACTAAAAAAAGACAAAGATGGACACTTTATATTGGTCATGGGAAAAATACGATAAGAAGACATTTCAATTCTAAATATTTTTGCACCCAACTTAAATCCTCCCAGATTCTTGAAACAGACCTTACTTAGTCTGAGCAATATGATATCCTGTAACACCATAATAATAGGGGACTTTAATGCTTTTCTTTAAACCTGGACAGATCCTTTAAACAGAACTCACAAAGATACAAGGAGCTTAAATGAGACCCTAGAACAACTGTGCTTGATAGACACATATAGAACACTCCATCCCAAAGATAAAAAATATACATTCTTCTCATTGCCTATGGAACAGTCTCAAAAGAATTGAAATTTTACCTTGTATATTCTCAAACTACAAAGCATTAAAGGTGGAACTCAACTCCAACAAAAAGTTCAACCCCACATAAGGGCATGGAAGTTAAACAAACTTATGCTGAATGACAGTTGGGTGCAGGAAGAAATAAAAGAGGAAATCATTGACATCCCCGAGCATAACAACAATGAAGACACAAGCTACCAAAACCTATGGGATACAGCAAAAGCAGTCCTGAGAGGAAAATTTATTGCTTTAGATGCCTACATCTGAAAAACAGAAAGAGAGCTCATCAACAAACTCAAAAGCCATCTTATGGGACTGGAAAAAGAACAAAAATAGCCTAAACCCAGCAGAAGAAAAGAAATATCCAAAATTAAATCAGAGATTAATGAAATTGAAAACAAAAGAATCATTCAGAAAATTAATGAAACAAAGAGTTGTGTTTTTTTGATAAAATAAATAAAATAGATAAAACTTTGGCCAGACTAACTAGAAATAGAGATACAAGAAATAATCTCTGAATATTACAAGACACACTCTATGCCCAGAAATTTGACAATGTAAAGGAAATGGATCAATATTTGGAATCACACCCTCTTCCTAGACTTAGCCAGGAAAGATAGATCTCCTGAACAGACCAATATTGAGCACTGAGATCAAAGAAACAATAAAAAAATCTCCCAACAAAAAAATGCCCTGGTCCAGATGGCTTCACACCAGAATTTTATCAAATCTTCAAGAAGCTTATACCCATGCTGCAGAAATTATTCCAAAAAATTAGGAAAGAAGGAATCTGCCCCAACATGTTCCACAAAGCAAACATCACCCTGGCACCAAAACCAGAAAAAGACCTCACTAAGGAGAACTTCAGACCAATTTCACTAATGAATATAGATGCAAAAATTCTCAACAAAATCCTAACCAATAGATTATAGCTTATCAAAAAGTCATACATCATGATCAAGTAGATTTCATCCCAGAGATGCAAGGCTATTTTAACATACGCAAGTCCATAAACATTATTCACTGTGTCAATAGGAGCAAAAACAAAGACCATATGATCCTCTCAATAGATGCAGAAAAAAAGCATTCAATAAAATCCAGCATCCTTTTCTAATTAGAACACTGAAGAGTATAGGCATAGGTGGCACATTTCTAAAACTGATTGAAACTATCTATGACAAACCCACAGCTAATATTTTACTGAATGGAGTAAAACTGAAAGCTTTTCCTCTTA
>CAUYPK010023941.1:0-14786 GCA_963574355.1 Loris lydekkerianus
CATGGCAGTCTTCTTCATGAAGTCTTTCCCCAGGCCAATATCTTCCAGTGTTTTTCCTATGCTTTCTTTGAGGATTTTTATTGTTTCATGCCTTAAATTTAAGTCCTTTATCCATCTTGAATCAATTTTTGTGAGTGGGGAGAGTTGTGGATCCAGTTTCAGTCTTTCACATGTGGATATCCAGTCCTCCCAACACCATTTGTTGAATAGGGGGTCTTTCCCCCAAGGTATGTTCTTGTTTGGTTTATCGAAAATTAGGTGGTTGTAAGATGTTAGTTTCATTTCTTGGATGAAATGACACTTGGATTTCTATACGATTCCAAATGTCTATGTCTCTATTTTTGTGCCAGTACCATGCTGTCTTGACCACTATGGCTTTGTAGTACAGACTAAAATCTGGTATGCTGATGCCCCCGGCTTTATTTTTATTACGAAGAACTGCCTTAGCTATACATCTTTCTGTTGCCCTTTTTACAATCATTATTTCACCCCAATAGTATCATATTTGATAGGTACGTTAAAAAATAAAGCTATTTAAGACACTTCTTTTGGTGTGCTGTCTACATTTTTGTGTTTCGAAGTAGAACTTAGCAATAAATACTTTTAAAATCTGCTAGTATCAGACATGGATGGCAATTAGTATCTAGAGTAGGAAGTGCATGGTGCTATGTTCTAGAGTAATAGTTAAGAATATAGGCTGTGTAGTCTGGTATTCTCTTCCTTTCTTTTAATTTAATATGTATGTAGTACTTATTAAGTTCTAGGCATTTTTTAAACACTTTACAAATGTTATCTATTATTATTACTCTTGTAAGGAGACTGAGGCATAGAAAAGTTACTTGTCCAAGCTCAGAGTATAAATGTTTGAGCAAGTAAAATGTGAACTGTATGCACAGTCTATCCTCCTATTGCTGTGCTAGGTTGGTAGGATAGGATCATAGCTCAATCTCTTATGTTGTATACCCACCCAGGAACATTCTGAAGTGTTATTGGACCTCAGGCTTATCTATTATGTAACAGGTGCTTTAAAGGGTTGACTAGGCACTGGCATCGGTGTATAGCTTCCCAAGGGGAATACTTCGAAAGTGACCGTAGTATATTCAGCAATGGGGTTATGTATTATATAGCACTTCTTCTAGGATGAGTTTGCAAATTTAATTGTCTGACATAATAATAACCTAGCTAATGTTATTCTCTGACAAGATGTACTCATCTAGTGTCTTTTAAAGAACATAGTCTCTTTTAAAAAATATTGTTTAAAGTTTATGTGGCATGGAGGACAATTGCCACTCACACTGTCCTACTCACTTTAATGTTGTCTTCTTTGTTGCCACTGTAGTGGCTGTCTTTTCCCACTTAAAATGCCAGGAGTTCACATTTACCTTTATACTAATTCTTATCAATTAAGAGGACGTTTTGACAAGGTGGTTGATATGTAATTGACCAAAGCAATAGAAATAAAGATGAAAATAGGTTGAATCTTTTCATGTACTTATACTTTTGAAGAGGAAGAATTCTAAATCAAAAGAAGAGTATTGGAGAAATAGGAACAGAGGGTCTAGGTAGTACCTAATAAGTTGTGAAGCCATTATATTATTTTAAAATATGCTCTTTTTATGCCAGCATATCCATCTTAGACATATTTTGGCCAAACCAAGCTTTCTTCAAGAAGGAATGAAAATTTTTTTCACAAAAACATTTCCATTAGAATGTTCATTGTGGCTCAATTCATAATTGCCAAGTCGTGGAAGCAACCTAAGTGTCTATTAACTCATGAATGGATCAACAAACTGTGGTATATGTACACCACGGAATATTAATCAGCCCTTAATGGAGACTTTACATCTTTTACATTTACCTGGATGGAGTTGAAATACATTCTTCTTAGTAAAATATCATAAGAATTGGAAAATAAATATCCAGTGTACTCCATACTAATATGAAATCAAGAAACAAACAGTTGTCCATAAGAACAGTAAAACACTATTTTAGTCCAGTTTAAGGATAGAGGGAAGGGGGGGGGAGGGGAGTACATATGGCAGAAGGAGTGAAGGCAAAAAAAAAAAAAAAAAAAAAAAAAAAAAGAATGAAAAATGAGTGTGTATAAAATTGAGTATACTGGCAGTTAAAGCTTAGGTATCACTTATCCATATAGGAGAATAACTTCAATTATTGGCAAATCATTTTGGACAATTCTGTTCTGGATTTTTAAAATGTGCTTTCAAATTTATTTATATATTTGTTTTTAATAATATTGCTAGATTGGAATATAAAGAGCAAATAGCCTGAATTCTGCAATTGCCTTTTTTGCACTAAACCATTTTAAATCACAATTATGAATATTGTTATAAATTAAGAATGCATTTTTCAAAACAGAAGATATAATTTCAGGTATACTAGACTAATTGAAAAAAGCACTTAAAATCATGAATATTTATGAATATCACTATAGAGTTTGAAAGTAATGAAAATCAAGAGCATGTTTAATTGTGTGTGTTTAATGGAAAACAAGTACACAAAATGCTGAAATCTGATACATGCTACCCTTACTTACACTTTCAAATCTATGGAAATGCCTTTATTTCTACCCCATCCCAGGCTTTACCTGAAGATAGCTGGCATATTAATGATGAGGTGCATTCAGTATTATGACAAAGTGAAATTTTAGTACTGTATGAATAAATAAATTAAAAAATTGAGCCAGTGGAATGATATAGGAAAATTAATGTTGTACTTTTTATTACTTTGAATTTTGTACTTTTCATATAAAATATAATTTTTCTTTAGAGATTATACATATATTTTATGTGTGAGCTTCCATCTTATATCTATAAAAATATCAACATGTAGTTATGTCAATATTTAGTCCATTATCTCTTTGTGATTGATTTAATTTAGTTGACGTATTTATTAGTTTGAGTAGATTTATCAAATAGAATTCTCCTTTAACACTGCTATTTTTATTCCCAAATTTGTGCATGTATCTTTAATAAAATATAAGTCTACTTGCTTAAGCAGGTATTCATTTTCTTAGTTAGAACTGATTAATGATAGCTTGAGTAGATCTCTTCTAGATTCTTTTAAAACAAAAAATTATTTTTTAAGAAAAATTGTGAAAATCTAAGATCGATAATATAGTCATTATAGTCTGAGTTTTTTTCTGAATAGTCTCTTTCATAGTTAAGGGTATCTTCAGTACTTAAAGTAGGCTATTAAATTTTAAAATACTGCAACTTTAAATAGTCCAGGTGGTTGAGGCACTGCAGCATTCATTTGTCAAACGGTTGTGCTTGATGTACTCACAAAAATTTAGAATAATGGATTTCAGAAATATTCTCAATAGCAAATGTTAAAGCCAGTAAGGTTAACCACAAATTATTCCTCCCTCCGTTCTCATGGTATATCAAGAGCTGGCAGATATTTTTTATAAAAGACTGGATAGTGAATATCTTAGGGTACATGGGGCATATGTGAAAGGAACCATAGACAATTCATAAATGATGAATTTGTCTGTGTTCCAATAAAACTGCATTTGTAAACATTTAAATTTGAATTTTATTTGTCACAAAACATTTTTTATTTTAACCGCTTACATTTTTTTTTTTTTTCCGTTTTTTATTTTTTATTTTTATTTTTTGGCCGGGACTGGTTTTGAACCCACCACCTCTGGCATATGGGGCCAGCACCCTACTCCTTTGAGCCACAGGTGTCGCCCCAACCACTTAAAATTTTAAAATCATTTTTAGGTCATAAACATAGCCAACAGGTTGGATTTGCCTGTTAACCTTACTTTGCCTTCCCCTGCCCTAGACTGAGAGGTCCTCAAAGGCAGTGAGATATAGCTTGTTTATTTTTGTATTCCCCAATACTTAGCACGTAATAGTACTCAGAAAATGCATGTCAAAATTATCTGAATTATGTCTTTAATTCTAAATTTAACATCAATCTGCTTCAATATTGACTTTGTTTTAACAAATGGAAATTTTATTTCTATGTTAACTAAGGAAAAGGGGATAGAGATATGTATATCCTTTAATTTCCTTAATGTACAACACACACACATACATATAATTGAAACAGCTTCATTGTTGTTAGTTTATATACCATAAAATTAATTTTTCTTAAATATATAATTTAATACTTTCAGTAAATTTACTTAGTTATAAATCCATCACCATTATCTACTTTTTGAATATTTTCATAATCCTTATAAGATCTTGTGTGGCCATTTGCTGCCAATATCTATTTATAGGTATTAGAAGTCAGTGCATCAGTGTAAACTTCTATTATGTGCAAAGCTGAAAATTATCTCAGAACTTCACAATGTAATGTGTCTTTTCCCCAATCATCTATATTTTACTGATAAGGAAACTGAGGTAACATCCTTGAGTTTGCTCAGTGATCTAATGGAGGTATAGGGCTTTAAACTAATGCATCCCAGGGTCTATGATTATGATCACTGTAAGAGTATAGATACTTTAGAAGTCATTGATAATACTTGTAAGGATAATAAAAGGTTTTTTTTAAAGAGGCCATTATAAATTAGCTTTGACTTAAAATTTTAAGGCATCAATAATTTTCATCAAAATCACAACTTTTGTTTGTTTTTAATCATACCTAAAAAAGGATCATTAGATCATAAATCAACTAGGATTTTAGGTGTATAGTTTCAATTAGCAAATAGGAAACAATTATTCTGCTACTCCGAATATGTGTAATTTTAATATTCCTAGTGTTATTAACAAGTACTGGCGGAGGTCCATCTTTCCGATATATATCTTTGAAGAACATTGTTTAAAGAGACGATAAACAGGACTGATTTTATATAGTTTGAAGCTTTCATATCAGTGCTTTCCTTACATAAGTAACAGCTTGTTTATTTTAGTCAGTGCTTAAATTATTTTTTAAAATTATTTTGCAATCCCTATTGTATTCTGCTTACTTTGTAATTTAAAATATATATTGCTAAGAGGATTTAATAAGCAATCAGCAATAGCTGTAAATTCAATTCTCTCTAAGCATACAAATTCCCCAAATACAGTTTTGTCTCAGGGAAAATGTTAAATACAATTATTATACATTTAAAAAATTACTCTGTAAGATAATTGTGTATCTTTACATATTGTATACATTTTATTTTTTCTTCTAATTTTCTTTTCTCTTCTAATTGTAAATAATAAAATTTCATGTGAAACAAACTTGGCCTTAAAAATTTTGGAACAAATTGTTATAGACATAAAAAATTAGGAAATTACAACTTTTTTGGTTCTTTTGAAAAATGGAAAAAGGCAAACTCTTATGGAGTGAAGACCTGTAGAAGGATGAAGAAAGATCTCACATGAACGACTAGATCATGACATATGTTTTCAGTATTTCATACAGGATGTTTCTAGGAACCATGTTTCACTCATGTCTGCCTAATTCCCAGTGGGTGCCCTCTGGTGCTTTACAATGTAGCCATTCTTCTAGGCCTCAGCCTTTTTCCTGAGGTGCAGAACCCCACTGATTAGTTCCACTGTCTCTTTCTTTCCCCTTATTTATTTCCATTATCACTGCCACTCATGGAGGTTGGGTGGCAGGAAAGCTTGAGGCCATTACATTATTTCTGTATTCAAACTGCAGTTGTCAAGTAATTCCTCCACTATTTTGTGATATTCCACCTGGTTTCATCTTGATATGCTTGCTTGATGAAGAAACAGGAATTCTGAAGGTATAAACAAGCAGTATTTAATAATAGTTAAAGCTGTGTTTCCATTGTGTCTTTCCAACTTCTGTTATCTGACCCTTAAGCAATTCATCTAATGTTTTTAAGCTTCACATCCTCATCTGTTTAATATAAGAAGATAGGCGTTATTTTGCATATTAAATGAAATGATATGTATAAAAGTGTTAACAAATTGCCTTATCCAATGTAAACAATCAATGAAGGCAAACTAAGGTATTTCTTTTATTTTTAAATAATTTTTTAATTGTAGAGATGGTATCTTATTATGTTGTCTAAGTTGGAGTTGAACTCCTGCCCTCTAAAAATCCTCCTACCTCAGCCTCCCAAAGTGCTGGGATTACAGGTGTGAGCCACCCTGCCCAGATGGTTTTTTGAGAGTGCGTGTGTGTGTGCATGCTTTATCTCATGCATTTAGGAGTAATTATCCTTCCAGGCTGTTTTAGAGTGCTTCAACTCTGAATGCCACCTGTGTATCAAATCCTATTATACCAATTGGAATATCTTGATGCCCACTTATTTATGGTCATAACTATTTATTAGAAATACAAATTTTATAATTGAATATTATTTTAGAGAGAATCTAATATAAATTTCTATTAAATAAATCTCTTTTATAAAATACCTTGATGAGTTTCCTACACTTTACTAGCATATTGTTAGTCCTAAGCTAATCTTTGCAAAAGCTTCAGATATTAAGGAGTAACTATTGGGAGAACAAATTGTTATTAGCCAAGGAGGCTGAAATTAGATAGTATAGTGACTACAAAAAATAGTGACTACAAAAAACAGCATGTGCACAATAATTATTCTGGACTTATTTGTGATAAAGTGTTTTATAGTATTGCAACTGTGACATAACAAAAATTTGTTTTACTCTGTTGTCTTGCATGAAATTTATGGTTTAAAAAAAATCTTCCATGTAAGTTACCCTGAGGCCAGATTTTGCTTGCATTATACTTAGGCTTCAGTTCTTGAGACCAACTGTAAAATTTTGCATCTTCCCATGTAATGCTTACTTGTGTTGGTTTCTATTTATTATAGATTGTCAGGATGAATTTGAATCCTGTGTATGAAATCTAACAACTAAGCTGTCTTTCACAGCTTTCCACTGATCAGATAAGGACTACCCATTGCCATTATGTTGAAATGGAAGCATTAACTAGCATTATTTACATACAGTAACTGAAATTTCACTGAAATATGAATATTAGGAGAAAATATGTCAAATGCTTTGTTACTAAGAAGATATACTAATAATGGTATGAAAACCTGCTTTACCATTTAAAATTTCTGAATTTTTTTCTCTTAGAAAAGGAGTGATCTCTTCTTGCATAGAGCTTATCTCAATGGTTCTTTCTTCATTCTCCTCACATGAGAGTATAATTAACTTTTTCCCAGTGTACTATTATACAATATGTTGCCCTTCCCAACCTGATTGGGGTTAGTTCTGATGATTGCTATGTGAATATTTGAAATTGGTTAACTTATAAGGAATAAGGTATACCAGTGGGAGTCTGATGAAGAAAGGCACTGTGAATCAAGTTTTATATTTCCAAAAGCAGAAGAGTAAAAGAGTATAAATTAAGGAGTTTTCTGTTGCAAAATTCTAGTGATTTTATTTTGGTTTTACATATTTTAAAGCCTAATTGGCATTGATCTCAAAATTATCATATATGAGCATCATTCATTTTTAGCATATCTCTGCACCTCTCGTATTCTTCATCATTTCATGAATGTCACATGTACTAATTTTAATTAATTAATATTTTATTTGATTAGTCTATGAAGACCTGAATTTATTTGCAATTATTGGTTAGTGGTGTTACTGTTGTTTTTCCACAAATCTGCTCAGGGAGAATAAAAGGCTAAAAGTTTTGTTCAGTTATTTGCTATCTTATTCTCTTTAGTTTTGATAAATAAATGCAAAAAAAATGAGGTTTCAAAGATTTGGAATTTTCTCTATATTGTATTATATCATCTTTCCTCAAGTAATAGTCTAATAGCGTTTAAAGCATCCTGTTTGCTCCCCATAGTGACTTTCAGAAAGTTCAGTTCATTCTGGGGCTTTAGTTTTCTTAGTGCTAGTCTTAAACATTTTTTTTTTCTCTGTATTTTCCATTGACTGTGTGTCCTTTCTATCTTTATTTACACATACTCTCATTAGCCTTTGTAGGTTTTCTTTTCCTACTTAAATGTCTCTTATAGGAATTGTATTTTTTCTTGAATTCTCTGATTATGAAATTGTTCATTTTCCCTATCCTTTAAAAAAATAAAGGTTTCCAGGGTAGCATCTATGGCTCAAAGGAGTAGGGCCCCGGCCCCATATACTGGAGGTGGTGGGTTCAAATCTGACCCCAGCCAAAAACTGCCAAAAAATAAAAATAAAATAAAAAATAAAGCTTTCCAACCTGTAGAGCACTGACATTTCTTTTTTTCTAATTAAAAATTTATTTGCACATTCAATTGTCTTTAATTCCCATAATTGTGTCGAGGCCACCAGTTCCCCTCATTTAACATTTCTCTAACACAGGTAAAATTTTTAGCCAGGTAAACCAGGAGAGTCCTGGATTTTCACAGATTAATAGGACACCTCTAAACCAAGAATTCCTGATATTTTATGTCTTTTTGGATTTCTTATCTGTTCATATCAAAAATAGAATTGTCCACATTCTTCTCTTGTAATCTTGTAAACTGTTTCTATGTTTAGTATTATCTGATGTTTTATGTGTTTGTAGTCAATTTATAATATTTCTTTACTGACATAAAATTATAAACATAATTTATAAAGTTATAAACATAGAATTACATTTAGTATTTAGTAATATAATAACCCTTTGGTTAACTTGTCATATCCTATTTCGTGATATTAACTTGACCTTTTAGAAAAAGTGTGATTATCTGCATAAAGTTCATCTCAATGACTCTTTCTCTGTTCTCCCTACATTAAAATATAGTTAAGCTTTCCCTCAGTACACTGTTAGACAATCATTTATTTTCCCAAGTCGATTTGGGTTAGTTCTGGTAATTGCTATCTGAATATTTGAAAGTAGTTAACAGAGGTATGAGGTATAAAAGTAGAGGTCTGGTAAAGAAAGACATTATAAATCATGTTTTTTATTTCCAAAAGCAAAAGAGTAAAAGAATAAACATTTCATATAAAGACAATAACCAAGCTATGTTTTATGCCTTAAATTAGAAATAATTGGTACTATACAATTAACCTATACTTGTACATTCTTTGTTTAACAAGAAATTTTGGCTTTTCTGCTACCCACCCTCATTTCCTATATCACCAGCTGATCTTCAGGCTGCAGTTTCATTTTGGTTTGTTAAATATAAAGAAACATTTTACCACTTTGATTTTCTTCCATCTAAATCTTCAATGTCTTTCTTATTTTATGACTCAGGGACATTAATTATTTTCCTCTAGGGTACTACTGTGAGTAACCTGGATGCATGCAATGCAAAGCACTTTGAGTAACTTTTATATAACCTACCTGGCATAGCTGAGTATGTGTGTCTCAAATTCCCTCCTCAGTACCCAGGATTATTAAGACTTGGTTATGCCACAATAACTTCATACCAAAGCACCTGCCGTCAGCTGTTCTAAAACATGACTCAGCTCTCTTATCCCAGGATGATTTTTTTTTTAATCTAACTGTTCTTTCAAGGTAATATCTGCCAAAGCTTTCCAGATTGCCTTGAATTCTTGTTTTATATACTTCTGACTGGCTGCCTGCTGTACATAAAAAAATTGATTAATATTTAATCCAATAATCAGAGTGCCTTTTAAGTTTTAACTTGGAAAATAAGGAGTCATTTCATACACTTCCGGGCTGAATGATTTATTATTTCAGTTAGGTGATGTGTTGAGAGCTGGGCATGGAAAGAATGGTGATTAATTCAGCCAAAGGTTCTATATTCCTACATTGCAATGTTTAGCTTTAATGTAAGCAAACACTTCCTAAGAAAAGCTTTGAGGGAAAAACAAAACAAAACTGAGTATCCCATACCCACTAAAAGTTTTACATCCTTTTTATGGTTATATCCTCAATAGTATGGAAGTATGTTTTATTGTGACAAAAATTAATAGCTGGCCATTAATACTGGGCCATTTTTGGTGTTTCAGTTATTGTTTTAGTATGAAACTGGAGGGACCACTTTGTAATAATAAAGTGAGCATTTTTGGCAGACATTCTGTTGGGATACTGTTCATTTTGATGAAAATGTAGGTCATGCCATTTATATTTTTCTTAGGTAGGAGTAATTTAAAGTAAGTTTTTTTTTTTTTTCTTTCAGCCTCAAACAATAACAGGATAGCATTTTATTTTTATTTTTTTAGTCATAACTATGTATATTTTTGCATTCATGGGGTACAATGTGCTGACTCTATATATAATCTAGAATGTTCAGATCACCTGTGTATATTGCAGGTGTACATGTCAAATATATTAATAGTAGAATATAAATGTCTAAGCACAGCAATTGAATAAGTGAGGTGAATGATATGTGGAGTTTGATGTGATGTAAATCAGTCTTTTGAAAGCATTTTTTTGATTTTCTTTTCGTGGAAGCTTTCTGAAAATTTTCATTCAGAACTAGTTTTCTTTTTATACATTCCACAATAAGCAACAAGAAACCTACTTTCAGAAACATCATGCATTAATTTTTATTAAATTTAATTAAATTTTAATAATATGAGGAATCAAAAAATTTAATTATGTGTGCTTTAAAAGTAATCAGAAAATCCTCACAATCTGGTAGGCTGATAAGGAGGGCAAAAAATAAGTACACATGCATATTTGGCATATACATGTCAAATGCTGAATTTGAAAGAACTCTTAAATTTCATATATAAATATATGCTACAAAATTACTGGAAAACCTGATAAAGATTCCTTATGGAGTTTACAAAAGATGCCTTAGTTGAGAAATAACCTATGTATTTTACCTTTCACAGATATTAGAAAAATGAGAATTAATTTAGACTTTAATAATATGATCATTACATAAGAATTTTGTATATTACATGAGGGTCAGAAAATTAAACACCATGTGTTCTTCCTCATTTATGGAAGTTAAAAATAAAAGTTGACTTCATAGTAGTGAAAAGGAAAACAGAATACTAGAGGCTAGGACAAGTAGGAGGGAGAGGGGAAGGAGGAGATAATTGATAAAGTATGTAGAGCTATTGTTAGGTAGGAAGAATAAGTTCTAGTAGTCTTTCTATTACTGTGGGATGATTGTAGGTAAAAGTAACACAGAAAGGTGTCATAATGCATATATATTTTTATAAGGGAAAATATTAAATTTGCAATACTCAGATAACATTTCTTACCTTGTATCTTTTATCTCCTGTAATTGCAGAAGTCAACCATGACTTGCATTTTACAACTTTAAGACTGTTTTCCCCTTTATTAAAATGTGTACCCATTCTTTGGCACCTTCTTTATATTTTCAAATTGATAGAAGGAGGATATAGAATGTCATCAGTACAAAGAAATGATAAATGTTTGAGATGATGGACATGTTAATTACGCCGAGCTGATCACTATACATTATATATCTTGAGAGATCACTATCTGCCCCCATATATATGTAGAACTATTACACCTGAACTAAAATATAAATAAGATAATAAAGGAAATAAATATTAATCACATCTAAAACATCAAAAATTAAAAACTCCACAAAACATGAATTATCCTGTTAACAAAATAGTGCAGACACTAAGGAAAATCGTATGAAGATAATACAAAGTAATTGAAGTTAGGATCTTGCAGACATGCTTGCACTTTGGGTTGATTTCAGCATTATTTAAAGATATTAAATTAAGCTAAATGCCCATTGATGGATGAATGAATGCAGAAAATATATGGGGGGATGTATGTATGTACATATGTATATATACATGTATGAGCATATATTATTATTCATCTTTAGAAATAAAGGAAATCCTGCCATGTGTGGCAATATGGATGAACTCTCAGGGCTAAGTCATTTTTCTAATTCATTTTTATATTTTATACTAAGTATAAGTTATCCTAAAGAATTGGATGTTATATGCCAGAGTATTTTTAGTCATATATTATACTTTTTAAGGATGAAACTCTAGTGCAAACCATGGTTAAATAGTCAAATTCTGGGCGGCGCCCGTGGCTTAAAGGAGTAAGGCACCGGTCCCATATGCCTGAGGTGGCGAGTTCAAACCCAGCCCCAGCCAAAAAAAGAAAGTCAAATTCTCCAAGGAAATTTGCCTAGCTCATTTAATCCTATTTTATATTATCTCTGCTGGAGTTGTTTCATTTTATTGTGTTTATGTGTTTTTTTAAACATTTATTTTTCAAAATATTACATGTATACTATAAAAACATTTGCTTGCATGTTTTCATGATGGATACTTCCTAATTTATGTGTTTCTTTGTTACACTTAGTTTAAAAGCCCTCAAAGACAAGAACTGTTTATTCTTCTCTTTTGACCTCATCATGTTGCAGCCTATGTTCCGTAACTGTGAACACAGAAATTTGTGAAAAACATTAAATAGTAGCTGAGGTCTATTTTTGCATTTTTATGCCATTGATCTACGGCAAAGTGTTATTTTAAAAGCATTTATAATTTTTCTGTAGGTGCTAAAGGAAAGCAGGAAAATAATTCCTTGGAAACATATTTTGGTGCTTTGAAATAAATTTATGAAAGATCAAAAGAGCCCCGATGCTCTTCCTGTTATTTTTATCTTCAATTTTATTTGGATTATGTATGTCCTCATTCATTTAAAAAAGACACTGAAAGAAGAGTTAACTGTTGTTATTCAGTTTGTCTGTTCTGTGATATGGACATTGATATTTGGCACCTTTTAAAAAACAAGAGTTTTAATAAGCAGTAGAAAGTTAAGGATGTTTAATATTATATAACTTGCCGATTTTTTGTTTGGTTTTAGACTTCATTTCAGATCTTCATCTTTATCCAATTATTGTTCAAAATCATTGTGATTGTCAAAAATAATACTCTTTTCTTCACACATAACTGTACAAGGCAGAAATGTTCACTTTTATGTTGTGACAGCAAAGACAGGTAAGCTTCGAGACGATTTCTCTTCTGATGCTTAATTCATGTGCAGCCGGAACCCATTGATCCAGTTTCTTTATTTAGTCAATATGTTTCAAATAGTTCAATATTGTTGGAATTGATTCATCAAATCTTGCTGCATATTCATATGTAGGTTGAGATGGAATCACTTCACTATAGCTGTCAGCGCATCATTATCCACCTTGGTCTCAGATCATCCACGTGGCTCATTTCCAATATTAAAATCATTAGAATAGAAATTAAGACACCAATGACATACTGTGTGTTCATTAGTCACATCTTTTCTAAACACTTCCTTGATATTGACACAGTTCATATTTGATAATAACACGAATTTTTGACTTACACATGGTTTCACAAAAATTTCTCTAAAAAAGTTTAAAATATAATCACAAATCAAAATGTGCATTTGAAATAATGATAATATACCTTCACAATAAAAGTAAAACAAGAAATGTCAAAGTGAAATTGATACCAGAATTTCAGGTTCTTGGTCTTGGTGATTTGAAGAATAAATTGACGGACCACAGGATCAGTGGTAAGTCAGGATTTATTTATAGAAACACAAATTACAACAAATACAAAAATCAAACCTCCTGGCGGAGAGATAACCCAGGAGGAGAATAAGCTGTCCTGCTCCCTTGGAGGTCTGTCTTTGGGCTCTCTGCTCAGGGGTTTATATAGTGGCAGGAGGTTGTTCTGCTAGGTTGTGAGTCCTGTCAGTTACAGCCAGCTGACCAATTAACTCTCAGGCCTTAGAAACTGATAGGAAATCCACCAGTCAGAAGTGCACGTGGAGGAGACAGGAAGGCGCCATCCATGAAACTGACTAGTCAGAAATCCACTGTGGATGAGACAGCAACGTGCCATCTACTCAGAATTCCATGTGGAGGAGACAGCATGCCAGCATCTCCCCTGCAGGTGTCCGGCTTTTGCAGCAAGCTGGTTTCTCTGTCCCCACGAGCATCAACACCTCCAGGGCTAAGGCAGCAGGTCATGGTGCTGCCTTGTACTGCTTCAATTCTCCCTCTCCGAGTGGAAACTCTAATTGCTGTTAGGGAAAAGGATGAAGACTTGATTAACTGCTTCCTGTTGAATCTGGCGAAGATAGGGGGGCAGTTAGTTTTCTACGGAGGGAGAGTGATCCAGGGGTTCATGATAGAATCAGATCTTGGACAGGAACCATCTTTACTGTGTGTGGCCTGATAACATTTCTGGAAAATATAAATCTGATTAGTATAATCAGTACAAAGCAAAGGTAGGGCAGTGTCAGGTTAGAAGCACAAATTTAGTGATGTTAAAAGAAACCTATATTAACATTTATTTTTATTTTTATTTTTGCTGTTTTCTAAATAATAACTTCAAACTTTCCTTTGGCTCACAAGTGTAGGTGGATTGTGGCTGGCTCTCTTCATAGTCTGCTTCTGTAGAGGGTGGAGGGCTCCAGGATTTTACTCGTGAATGATGTATCCAGGAATTCACTCCCATAACTTTAGCAGCTGTAGAGGAAGATAAGATAACAGAAAAAAGACCTTCCCAAATCGGGGTTAGGGATTAGGGAAGGTGAATTAGAGGGAAGAGTTTTGATCATGACTAGATCCCCAGGAGAGAAAAGCTCCTTCAGTGTTGAATGTGAGAATGTAGTTGGGAGGTTTTTAAGGATTTGTTGAAATTTAGCTAAAGAAGTGATATGTTGTACTAATTCTGTAGTCTCCATATCTAGTAATAAATCATTAGTTAAAAAGGGTCTTCCACATAATAATTCGAATGGGCTACAACCGAGCTTCTGAGGTAAATTCCTTACTCTAAGGAGAACAATGGAAAGTATTTTAGTCCAAGGGAGATGAGTTTCTTGAGTTAGCTTTTGCAACTGTCCTTTGATTTTATCATTCATTTTCTCTACCTTCCCAGAGGATTGGGGCCTCCAAGAGCAGTGCAGGTGATATTTTATGCCCAGAGCTTTAGATATTCCTT
>CAUYPK010023944.1:0-32150 GCA_963574355.1 Loris lydekkerianus
TTTTATTTTTTTTATTTTTTGATGACAGAGTTCCACTTTGTCACCCTCGGTAGAGTGCTACGGCATCACAGCTCACAGCAACCTCAAACTCCTGGGCTTAAGTGATTCTCTTGCCTCAGCCTCCCAAGTAGCTGGGACTACAGGCACCTGCCACAACGCCCAGCTATTTTTTGGTTGTAGTTGTCATTGTTGTTTGGCAGGCCCAGCTGTGTTCGAATCCATCAGCCTGGGTGAATATGGCTGGCGCTCTAGCCACTGAGCTACAGGCCCTGAGCTGCCCAGCTATTTTGTTGTTGTCATTGTTGTGTTAGCAGGCCCTGGCCAGATTCGAACCCACCAGCCCCCGTGCATGTGGCTGGCGCCCTAACCACTGAGCTATAGGCGCTGAGCCAATGCCCAGCTATTTTTTTGTGGGTGTGAGAAAGAGTCTCACTATGTTGCCCTCAGTAGAGTAACGTGGCGTCACAGGTCACAGAAACCTCAAACTCTTAAGCACTTCTCTTGCCTCAGCCTCCCAAGTAGCTGGGACTACAGGCACCCACCATAACCCCCGGCTATTTTGTTGCTGTTGTTGTTGCAGTTGTCATTCTTGTTGTAGCTGGCCCAGGCCTGGTTTGAACACACTAGCCTCGGTGTCTGTGGTCGGCGCCCTCCTCACTGAGCTTTGGGCGCCACCTGCCTGGCTATTTTTGTTTTAGAGATGTAGGTCTCCCTCTTGCTCAGACTGTTCTGTAACTCCTGAGCTCCGACAATCCACCACCTCTGCCTTCCAGAGTGCTAGGATTACAGGTGTAACACGGAGTCTGGCCTTAGTTCTATTATTTTTAAATATCTTTCTTTACCTCCCACACAAACACACATACACACTCACACATCAACACACAGAAATCAAACCAAAATAACAAACAAAAAATGTTTTCATCCTAGCAGCCTGGAGGGCTAGATAAAACACAGTTTGAAGATTAAATTTTCACTCTGGGAAGCCAAGATAAGCTGATTGCTTCAGCTCAGGAGTTAGGGACCAACCTAAGCAAGAGTGAGACCCCCTTCTCTACTAAAAAAGAAAAATTTTCTGGACATTGTGGCAGGCGCTGGTAGTCCCAGCTACTCCGGAAGCTGAGGCAGGAGGATCACTTGAGCCCAAGAAGTAAGATTGCTGTGAGCTATGATGATGCCACAACACTCAGGCAGCGGCTCATGCCTGTAATCCTAGCACTCTGGGAGGTTGAGGCTGGCTGATGACCTGAGCTCAGGAGTTGGAGAACAGTCTGAGCTAAAGCAAGACCCTGTCTCAGGGAGTTGTGGTGGGTGCCTGTAGTCCCAGCTACTACGGAGTCTGAGGTAAGAAGATTGCTTTAACCCAAGAGTTTGAGGTTGCTGTGAACTATGATGTGACAGCACTCTACTGAGAGCAACAAAGTGAGACTCTGTCTCAATAAAATAAAAAATTAAAGTTTAATGGAATACATCTTTAATGAATACAGAAATAAGCTTTTTAATTTTTCCTTCACCTTGACAAATCCTACTGGAAAAGTGTTCAGAAATCAAATCTGTGTTTGTTAGAACTTCATCGTGTCAGGGGTTTTAAGAAGCAATACATATAATGTAAAAATGCATGTAAACCATGACAGGTAACAGTCTTTTATGTATTGATAAGCTGTCTGACAATGGCCCAATGTAACTTGCAGAAAATAATTCAATAACATCCAATTATTATTATCAATGGAAAAGAAGCTATACTATATAAAATAGTTTATAGAGGTTTATTCTGAACCAAATTTGAGGATCATGACCTGGAATCACACCCAAGAAACCCTGAACAAGTGTGACTGGACAAAGAGGGTCCAGCTACCTGTCACTGTCAGCCAATATGCAGAGAGGGGGATAGGTCTACCCAACTTTATTTGTCAGAAGGCCAGTAATTCTGGAGAACAGTGTGAGTAGCCTTTCCAAGACTGTTCTGTTCTTCCATTTCCAAAATTACAGTTGTACATAAAAGTTTAAAGCAAAGACCACATTAACCCTAATTTTAAATAATAATCAGCATAACTCAGTGACCTAATACAACATTCCAATATTCAAAAGTTAATCTGAATCAATCCACCTAAAGTGCTTAAGATAGGCATTTTTAGGGTGGGAGCTAAATTTACAAAACAGTAAGAAGGGGAGGGGGGAAGGGAGCAAAGGTCAGACAGGACCTAAACCGGCCACACCAGCTGTGTCACGACCACACCAGCTGTGTCACATCTGCCCTCACCTGCACGACTCCCTCTTATTCTCAGTACATGTGCTTTCACAAGTAGACTTCTGGTGGGGTTACAGTTTGGTTTTATACCTTTTGGGAAGACAGGAATTACAGGTAAAGTCATAAATCAATACATGAAAGACATACTTTGGTTTGGTCCCAAGAGGTGGGACATCATAAAGCAAGGGCCCACAGGTTATAAATGGGTTTAAAGATTCTTCAGTTGACAAAGCCTAACTCTTTCTAACATACTCTTAGGATTGTTAATGAGTCACAAAGGACATCTCTAAGGAGGGTGGGACATGCTGAGGCATGTCTGATCTTCTTTCTCCTGGCTAGCAACTCAAATTTAGGGAATGCTCCTTAGCCAAAAGGGGGTTCAGTCAGTCTCTGGGGGATAATTAAGATTTTATCTTATTTTTAGTTTTTTGAGACAATCTCTCACTTTGTTGCCCCCAATAGAGTGCTGGCGCCATCACAGCTCACAGCAACCTCAAACTCTTGGGCTCAAGCAATTCTCTTGGTTCAGCCTCTTGAGTAGCTGGGACTACAGGCCCTGCCACAATGCCTGGCTATTTTTAGAGAGGAGGTCTTCTGGCTCAGGCTGGTCTCGAACCTGTGAGCTCAGGCAAACCAGCCACCTCGGCCTCCCAGAGTGCTAGGATTACAGGCCTGAGACATCGAATCCAGCCTTTAAGATTTTATTTTAGAGGTCCAGTGCACTCTGGGAGGCCAAGGTGGGTGAATCACTTGAGCTCATGGGTTTGAGACCAGCCCTAGCAAGAGAGAAACCCCCTCTCTACTAAAATATTAGCCAGGTGTTGTGGCCGGCTCTTTTATTCTCAGCTCAGGGAGGATGAGGCAAGAGGATCGCTTGAGCCCAGAAGTTTCAGGCTGCTGTGAGCTAGGACAACAATGGCTCTCTACACAGGGTGACAAAACAAAACAAAACAAAATCGCTAGTCAGGCATTGTTTTGAATACCTTAGTTTCAGCTACCCTGGAGGGTGAAGCAGGAGGATCGCTTGAACCCATGAGTTTGAGGTTGCTATGAGCTAGGCTGATGCCATGACACTCTAGCCTGGGCAACCGAGGGAGACGCTGTCTCAAAAAAAAAATAAATAAATACATAAATAAATAAATAAAAAGAATATGTGGTCTAGTTAGAATCTGGTTAGCATGCAAATTAATTCAAGTCTTCTTTAACTTATTGACCTTTACTTATTTTTTTTAGAGACAGAGTCTCACTTTGTCACCCTCCATAGAGTGCTGCAGCACCACAGCTCACAGCAACCTCCAGCTCTTGGGCTTAGGCAATTCTCTTGCCTCAGCTTCCTGAGTAGCTGGGACTACAGGCTCCCACCACAACACCTGGCTATTTTTTGATGCAGTTTGGCTGGGGCGGGTTCCAACCCGCCACCCTTGGTATATGGACCCCGTGCCCTACTCACTTAGCCACAGGCACTGCCCCTACTTTTTCTGTACATTACTGAAATTGCAGTATTTAAGTCTCTAACTAACTTATCATTAGATAATTTATTTTTCCTTCAGTTTTGTCAGTTTCGGCCCATGTATTTTTCCTTGTTTGTTAAGTAAATTTATGTTTATAATTGTTATATATTAATATGTTAATATAGCATATATATAAGTTTCTGATAAACTCAAAACATTTTATTTAGATCCAACTGCACTAAGGTAAAAAGTAAATTTAGAAGAGGGAAGGAGCAAGAGGGTGGGGTCTTGGTGTGTACCACACCTTTTGGGGGCAAGACATGATTGTAACAGGGTCTTTACCTAACAAATGCAATCAGTGTAACCTGGTTTCTGGTACCCTCAATGAATTCCCAACATAAATTTAAAAATTAAAAAAAAGTAAATTTAGAACCATCAGTCCATAGTATCACTCCTGACAAATCCCACTGTTAAGTATGGTGGAACTCTGTTAAAAAGTTATAAGTTGGCTCGATGCCTGTAGCTCAGTGGCTAGGGTGCCAGCCACATACACTGGAGCTGGCAGGTTCGAATCCAGCCCAGGCCTGCCACACAACAATGACAACTACAACCAAAAAAATAAAATAAAAATAGCTGGGTGTTGTGGAGGGCACCTGTAGTCCCAGCTACTTGGGAGGCTGAGGCAAGAGAATCTCTTAAGCCCAAGAGTTTGAGATTGCTGTGAGGGTGACAAAGTGAGACTCTGTCTCAAAAAAGTTGTAAATTGCTTTAATATAAAATTTAAACTTGGGTGGGTGGCACCTATGGCCAGTGAATAGGGTGCTGGCCTCATATACTGAGGATGGCGGGTTCAAACCTGGCCCTGGCCAAACTGCAACAACGAAATATAGCCAGGTGTTGTGGCGAGTGTCTGTATTTGGGAGGCTGAGGCAAGAGAATCACCTAAGCCCAGGAGCTGGAGGTTGCTGTGAGCTGTGACACCATGGCACTCTACCAAGGGCAACAAAGTGAGATTCTGGCTCAAAAAAAAAAAAAAAAATTTAAACTTGGCTTTAATTGTCTTTTTATTTTGGCGTAAAAATATAAAAAACAGGGCAGCGCCCGTGGCTCAAAGGAATAGGGCACCAGCCCCATATGCTGGAGGTGGCGGGTTCAAACCCAGCCCCGGCCAAAAACTGCAAAAATAAATAAATAAATAAATAGAATTTATTAAAAAAAAAAAAAAAAAGTATATATATATCAAAAACAAATACAACAGAGTATTTGAATACATTTATGGAAATGATTTTTTTATCCTTTTTTGCTGTGGAGTTTTTCCTGATATAAAAACTGATTCAAGCTTGGCACCAGCCCCATGCACTGAGGGTGGTGTTTTCCAACCCAGCCCGGGCTAGCTAAACAACAATGACAACTCCAACCAAAAAAAAAAAAAAAAAAAAAAAATAGTCGGGCATTGTGCTGGATGCCTGTAATCCCAGCTACTTGGGAGGGTAAAGCAAGAGAATCACTTAAGCCCAAGAGTTTGAGGTTGCCGTGAGCTGTGACGCCACAGTACTCTACCCAGGGCAACAGCTTGAGACTCTGTCTCAAAAAATAAAATAAATAAAATAAAAACTGATTCAGGTTCAAGTTACTTTTTTTTCTCTGTACCAAAAGTTGCAGAAATACAGCTTTAAATACAAAAACAAATTAGTTTAAGCCTTCAAAATTTAAAAAAAGTATTCATTTTTACTGCTTTGATTTTGCCCACATTTCTAATTGTGATTCTTTGTGCAATGTTGGTAGATTAGGCAGGTAATATATAATTTTTACAATAATTTCAGCCAGGTGAGGCTTTAGAAACTAGATCTCAAGCAGCAATGATATATTATGTCAAAGTATATGATAATTGTCTTTGTATTTCTATTTAAACAGCTCAACTAGCTAAGTGATCCTGTAAAAGATTATAGAAAAGTCATTTTCTCTTCTCTTTTTTCTGCCTTTCTTTTTCTTTCTTTTTTTTTTTTTTTGAGACAGACTCTCACTCTGTCCTCCTAGGTAGTGTGTTTGGCATCATCATAGCTCACAGCTACCAGAAACTTTTGGGCTCAAACAATACACTTGCCTCAGCTTCCCTATAGCTGGGACTACAGGAGCCTGCCACAAAGCCCTGATGATTTTTTTCTTTTTTAGTAGAGTAGGCGTGAGTCACCATGGGGGCCCAGAAAGGTCATTTTCTAAGCTAACATATACAGATACTAAAAGTTAATAATAATATCAGATGAAATACATCCTTTTTGTTATTTATTTTTCATAGTAACAACATTACTAAAATTACTGTAAGAGCGACTTTACCTATCAAAAGCAAACAGCGTAACCTAAATCTTTGTATCCACAATGAATCCCAAACAAGAAAAATAAAAATAAAAATAAAATTACAATAGAAAATTACAAAATTTTAAAAGAAAGAGTACTGCCAGGCATAGTGATTCACACCTATAAACCTAGCACTCTGGAAGGCCAAGGCAGTGGTGTATTGCCTCAGCTCAGGAATTTAAGACCAGCCTGAGCAAGAGCGAGACAAGGTCTATAAAAATAGCCTGGCATTTTTAGAGAGCTACTCAGGGGGCTGAGGCAAGAGGATCATTTGAGCCCAAAAGTTTGAGGTTGCTGTGAGCTATGATGCCACAGCATTCTTCAGAGGGAGACAAAGTGAGACTCTGTCTCAAAAAAATTAATTAATTAATCGAATTGTCAAAGGGTATTTTAGCTAGCTCTGTCTGAGAGTGCAATGATGAATGCATTGCTTCTCTCCAGAGCAAAGAAATGTGTTTTAAAATGACAGAACTTTCTGGATAGTGGTAGAGAGCAGCAGCCTGGCTGAGGAGACATAGATTTCCTTGTGATTCAGGCAGGTGCAAACTCCTGGAGGCAACTGCATCACAGCCCTGTGGGGTTATCAGTGATTGAGTGTAACAGAGGTGCAAGGTGGGGGAGGAGGCATTAACCTTCCCAAACTAATCTATTTTCTGGGTGGGTCCTCCTGACCTCACGGAGCACCAGAGCAAGTCACATTTGAGTTGTCAGCAGACCCCTGAGATCTAGTTGCCAGAAACCTTTTAAACTCTCCCACCTGAGACAGGTGCTGACTCACACAATTGATTTGAACCTTTTGAACTGAGCCAATCGCCGGAAAACTATCCAAGTGGTGCCCTGGGAGTGTGGTTTTAGAAAAGTTTGATTTTCCTTTTTCAATTGTTGCCTGTGGGGGGCAGGGTGACTTAATTGCTGGTATTTCTCCACAGCTGAGACTTCAACCCAGAGTAACTGTTTCACTAGGGTCAGACAGAGACCAGGTGAAAACAAGACAGAGCCAATTAGCCCCACTACATCAAGCAGGACCCCAGTTTCTCAGGCTGTAGCACTGTACAGGTCCTCAGCAAAGCTCCAGGAGAAAAGGTACAGACACCAGTCCCAGCTTTTGGGCAAAGGGCTATTTAATCACTACTCCTTGAGCCCCGAACCCAACTTTTCTGTATCCATTCATTTATTCAAATGGTGTAAAATAATCATTGGGTGGAATCAGTGGATAAACTCTGGTAACATGAATAACAAGAGTAGATCAACTCCCCTAAGGAAAGATATGGCAGATGTCACTGAAGATCCTATTCATAAACAGATGGCCAAGATGTCAAAAATCAAACTCAGAATTTGGATTGCAAACAAGATTAATAGAATGGAGGAAAAGTTGGAATTAGAAATTCGAGAAGCAATTCAAAAGTTGGAATTAGAAATTCAAGAAGAAATTCAAAAGTTGTCTCAAGAATTCAATGAATTTAGGGACAAACGGAAGTGTAGGTGACGGTCTGAGACATCACCACCAAGCTGGGAACTGGGGAGATGGCTGAGACTGACCCCAAGACCGTGCAGAATCTGGCCTCAGTGGTGCAGACCCTCCTGCAGCAGATGCAAGATAAATTTCAGACCATGTCTGACCAGATCATTGGAAGAACTGATGATATGAGTAGTCGCATTGATGATCTGGAGAAAAACATCACAGAACTGATGACACAGGCTGGAGAGGAAGAACTGGAAGGTGAAAGCAAGTTACCTGCCTCACAGAAGAGTTGAAGGTTGCTAATTTACACTGAAATCTGGAACACCTTTTTTCCAAGCCAAGAGAAGATTGAATGGCTTTTTACAACTAACTACTATGTGTAGACAGGTTTTATATTATAAAATGTGTGTTCTTCTCACATACTATATGGTTAGTTTTTAGAGTGATTTACCCCCTAGTTGCTTGAACATGGTATCTTCATATCTTGGACCTTGGTCAGTTGTGCTATTAATTATTAAACACTAAAACTTTAGCAGTTCCTACCAAAAAAAAAAAAAAGAACTCAATGCATTTAAAGACAAAGCCACCAAAGATTTTGACACATTCAAGCAAGAATTTGCAGCCCTCAAAGATCTGAGAAATACAGTAGAAGCCTTCAGTAACAGAGTGGAGCAAGCAGAAGAAAGGATTTCTGACATTGAAGACAAAGCTTTTGAACACTCCTAAACTCTCAAAGAGGAAGAGAAATGGAGAGCAAAAATGGATCATTCTCTCAGAGAGCTCTGGGATAATTCGAAGAAGGCTAATATCCACCCCATTGGAATCCCAGAAAGTGATGAAGTGGCTTCGCAAGGTACAGAGGCTCTTCTCCATGAAATTATGAAAGAAAATTTTCCAGACATGCAAAGAGATTCTGAAATTCAGATAGCAGAAAGTTTTAAAACCCCAGCATGACTCAACCTGAATAAGACATCCCCCAGGCACATCATAATTAACTTAAACTAAAGTTAATGTGAAGAGAAAATTCTGAAAGCAGCCAGATGTAAGAAAACCATAACCTACAAAGGGAAGAATATTACAATGACTGCAGATCTCTCTGCTGAAACTTTTCAAGCCAGAAGAGGGTGGTTAGCGACTTTTAATCTAAAACAAAATAACTTTCAACCCCGGATCCTATATCCAGCTAAACTCAGATTCATTTATGATGGAGAAATTAAATACTTTAATGACATTCACATGTTGAAGAAATTTGCCATAACCAGACCAGCTCTTCAAGATATTCTCAGACCTATCCTCCATAATGACCAGCCCAATCCTCTACCACAAAAGTAAACTCACTCAGAAACTTTTGATCAAATTCTAACTTCCACAGTGGCAAAAGGATTAAAAATGTCCACTGGACTTTTGAAAAACTCAATACCCAAAATTTTACCAGACTTATCAATATTCTCCATTAATGTGAATGGTTTAAACTGTCCTCTAAAGAGGCACAGGTTGGCTGACTGGGTACCAAAACTTAGGCCAGATATTTGCCGCATACAAGAATCTCATCTCACCTTAAAAGATAAATATAGACTCAGGGTGAAAAGATGGTCATCCATATTTCAGGCAAATGGAAATCAGAAAAAAGCAGGTGTTACAATTCTATTTGCAGATACAACAGGCTTTAAACCAACAAAAGTAAGGAAGAATAAGAAAGGTCACTTCATATTTGTTAAGGGTAATACTCAATATGATGAGATTTCAATTATTAATATTTATGCACTCAACCAGAATGTGCCTCAATTTATAAGAGAAACTCTAACAGACATGAGCAACTAGCCGCTGAAGAACAGGCGCTGAGCCAATAAAGGAAATTTTTTCCAGATTTTTTTAAACTTACTGAAACTAAAGTTTAATTAAATAATTAACTTACACAGTATAATAAGTTGGAGTGGAGGGCAGCCTGCCCAAGCCATGGCCTGAGGACAGTGCAGTCCTCGTGGGTGCCTGAGGCTATGCCCTTGCTCTCTACATGGCAGTGGTAGTTGTGTGTGGCACTATCTCAGAGCTCCCTGGCACTGAGGGGCTTGTCCTAAGGAGAGTGGCACATTAGGAAGAACTCTGCAGCCCAAAGAGGGGTTAGGGCACTGAAGGCAGAGGGACCTGATCCAGAGCCTGATAAAGATGGGTCTCTAGGTGTGGGTGGCACCACAAGGCCATTGCTGCCACTCTCTGAAGATTACAGCCAGAGCTGGTGTAGAGATTTGTGTGGCACCTGGAACTGGGGGGACACTACCCAAGTGCGAGGCCACAGCTGACAACCAGCCTGAGAAAACTGTGTGCAGCTCCTGCCCCTGTTCCAGTTTCTGGATAGCTTCGGCCAAAGGCAGAGGGTGGTCTTTGGAGGGTGGATGTGAGTGTCTGCAGAAGCCAGGAACTACCCCCCAGAGCCTGGCAAGATGAGATGACACCCTCTGCAGCCACCATTGTCCCCTCCCTACTTTCATGACCTGGTGGGCTTAGGCGTCTGTCCCTAGTGGTGCAAGTGCAACACTAGACCAAGGTGAGAGAGTTGATGTCCCAGGGGTGTGGCACAACTAATGTTCAAGGTCTAGCAGGAAGTGGAGAGTCTAGGAGGGACCACAGGGCTGGGTGTGCCCCACAGGGCCCATAATCCTGAAGTGCTATTCCCATGGCTCTCAGCCAAACCAGGCTAGTAAGTTGGGTGTTGCTTGCTGGGCACCTGTGCTGCTAATCTCCCAGCTGCAGATCAAAGAGGGTTGACCAGGCAAGTGGCTGCTAAGAGCCTGCCCCCTGTGGACAGCCGGCTTCCAGCCTGGGAAAGGGGACTTCAGGCAGGTCCATCCCCAGCATGGCAGCAGTGTGCAGGGAGGCCATGACCTTGTGAGCAAGGGGCAGGGGAAGGCCACCCTGCAGACCTGAGAGGTTTAGGAGGGAGCAAGCGGGGAGTGAGGTGGCCTCTGGTGGGGCTTGGGGGATCTGCCCCATATCCAGGGCTCTAAGCTCTGTATATCCTCCCAGAACCTCAGCTTCCTCACCTGAGATGGCCATAATGGCAGTGTTGTTTTCATGATTAGACTGATAATCCTGGTAAGCCCTCAGCCTGCCTGGACTCTGATCTCTCCATCTACATCTTTCTCATTTTTCTGGGGGTTAAGAAGAGCAGTTGGGTTTACCCTGCACTTCAAGAGTCCTTTCTGGCATCCTCCTTCCCCTTAAGCTCTTCAAAATATCATATCTGGCACCATGTCTTGGATCCCAGAGGGCTGGGAAGAACTTCACGCTTGTGGAAAACAAGAATGGTTTGTTCTCTGCCCCTGATCTCATCCCAATCACATCCCTTATAGTGGTGTCTTCAGACAGGAATCTGAATTTGCTTCTTATTCTCTGAGGTTGACCCCAGACTCTCATTACTCCTCCATGTTATCCCTCTGCCTCAACTCTAGTGACTGGAACTGGGAGCAAAGTTCCCCAAGCAGGGGATGTGGGCCTCCCCCACACTCTGGCCTGACCATGTCCTAATGGACATCAATCTTCAGGCAGCAGACCCAAGGAGAGAGCATCTCTCACTCCACTTTCACGTGCTGCAGCCATTTAATCTGGTGTGTTGGGCTCTCTGGGCTCTCTGGGCCCCCTGGCCTTCAGGGTGGGATTTGTAACCTGTGCCTCTGTGAGGGAGACTGAGGCACATGGGCAGTAAGTGTCAATGTCAGAAAGACCCTGTCAGTAGGGAATGCCTCCCTCCCCAAGGCCTGGTAAGGCCTTTCTAGAACTCAGGACCCTTTTTGCTACACCCGTGGGATGTTCTTGGCATAAGACACCTCATGCTGGGGGGTCAGCACCTCATGCTGGTGGCAAGGTTCTGGCAGGAGCAGAAGCTTTGTGGACCCAAAGGAAGAAAAGGGACATTTCCGTGCATTTGTACCCTCTCCTGCACTGCAGGTGCTCCATCAGGAGGTGAGGAAGAAGGGATAACAGGGCTAAAGAAGCAGGGGAGACCAGGTTCCAGGCATTTGGGGCTTGCCTTGGGTATGGTCTACTTTCCACCCACCAGACTCTGCCTTCAATAGGCAGGAGAGGGAAGAAAGGCTCAGTGTCTCTCTGGGGTCACACTGAGGATCAGGGTCCTTTCAGGGTGGAGGAGGAGCTGTGCCATTGAGATGGCTCTGGATGTCTGGGCCTGGGCTCTGGATGGCAAGCTGGGGACTTTGGTTTTGATCCTAGATGAGACGGCCATCATAGGTGTGAGTATACAGGGCACAGGGTTCAGGTGGATGCAATGGGTGGGTGGATGAACAGAAGAGTTAAGGGCACCAGCAGGTGACTACCCCAGCCCAGTGGGAAGGGAGATAACTGTGGGGCTCTAAAGGCGGAGCTGGTAGCACATTTTCTGGCAGATGGGCTGTGAGAGTGTGAGAGAGCAGACAGAAGACAATGCCTGGTGGGGGTTGGCCTGGGACAGTGGGAGGTGGACTTTCCCCTGCTGTGGGTGTGCCAATCAGGGATGTGTGGCTTCTGGCTTTGGAATAGCTGAACAATTTGTACATGCAGATGAAGGACATTATGGGATGTACTAGAGGGACAGGTACAACTTGGGGACTGATGGTGTAATGACTGAGCCCCTGTGTCCTCTGGGATGAGCCGGCAAGGAGATGGGGAGGGAACCAGCCAGGGAGATGGAGCTGGAGGAACCAAGGGGAGCAGATCCCAGGGGAGGATGGAAATGCTCCAGCTCAGCTGCCCCACATCCTTGCCTTTAACCATACACTGTCCCTGAGTCCCTGCTTGCCCCTAACTTTCTGGCTGGTCCCTGGAAAAGGTTTGCTATTCCTATGCTGTATGGGCTTGGGCTGTAGGGTCACTGAGGCCACTTCTCAGAAGGCACCATCTGGCAGTGGGCAGCTTGAAGTCATGGCAGTGACTGTGAAACAGCCCCTGCTACAGCTGTATGGCTCTCTCAGTCTCTATCACCCCTGGGTCTCCAACCTACCCCCACCCCACCCTGCCTGGGATGGCAGGTCAGAGCTCTAGGAGGTGGCTCTTCCTGGTTTTTGTCCACAGCCCCCTCACCTGTGCCTCAGTGTCCTCCTCTGAGAGATGGACATTTTCCTGTTGTAGGCTGTCAGGGAGGTCACTGTGAGATGGGGGCAGCCTCCCTCCTCTGTCCTGGACTTCTGGTGCCTTCCTCTTAGGGGGTGGCAGTCCAGCCTCCCCAAAAGTCCAGCAGAAACATAGTTCCCATGGCAGTTCCCAGGAAGGAGAAAACCAGTTGAGTTGTAAGGGTGGTGGCAGCCCAGGAAACATGGATGAGAAGGCAGGGGCCTCCAGGATGCCGTCCTGACGGGTGTCCATCATGCCCTGGAGCTCTGCAGAAGGTGGTGTAGGTCGCAGATTCTGCCTCTATGTCCCATGGCTCTGCAGGAAGCTGGGTTCCTCCTCCTAGTAAAGTGTTCCTAAGATCTGTCCAGGCTTGTTCATCTAGCTGGGCTGCCCAGTGGGTCCTAAGTCTCCCCCCATTAGGACTTGCTCCAGTGTGCCTCCCTAGGTGGGTAAGGGCCATCCTGGTAGACACCCATATGCCCTGAAGGCCACCAGGCCAAGGTAGAGCACCCTGGACTTCTCAGCAGGAGCAAAAGGAAAGGGACATATGGCCTGGCTCTGAGGATGCCTGCGGTGGGGATGCAGAATATGGTGTTGAGGCTTCTGTGAACCTCATCCAGCACAGGGAGAAATCCTAGAAGGATCATAACTCCCCACACGGATGAAAAAGGGGCTGGAGTTGAGTGGGAGCCACTTTGGAAGGGTGGTTTTGGGCATCTACTCTCACCTCTGTCATCACCTTAATGTTTATCTCAGCATTTACTGGACTTTGTCCCAGTGGACAAGAAGCTTCTGGGCATGCTGGTCACCCTTACCATTTGCTTCTTCTGCCCAGTCACCAGCAACCTCTTTTCCTTCATCTCCTGGCTGAAGAACTACAAGGTATTCCATGGAGGGCATCAAGGTGGGCCCAGTTGCAGGGGTACAGCCTTTGGTCCTGAGAGGTGGGGATGGGACTTGGGGTAGGGCCCGTGGTTTAGTCTTCCCACCTGAGCATTCACTTGCAGCTCTGACACCAGCATGTAAAGTGTGATGCCCTTGAACTTTGGCCTCTCTACTGTGTGGTGGAGAACAAGGAACAAGTCAAATTATCAGATTTTTTTTTTTTCTTTTTTTTGAGACAGACTCACTCTGTACCCCTTAGTAGAGTGCCTTGGCATCATCATAGCTCGCAGCAATCTCAATTTCTTGGGCTCAGCAAATCCTCTTGCCTCAGCCCCTCGGGTAGCTGGGACTACAGGTGCCTGGCTAGTTCTTCTATTTTTAGTAGAGACAGGGTCTCACTCTTGATCAAACTGATCTTGAACTAAGCTCAAGCAACCCACCTGCCTCGCCCTCCCAGAGTATTAGGATAACAGGTGTGAGCCACGACACCCAGACTCAAATGATCACTTTCTGTTTTCATATTTATTCATTAATATACTGCTTATAGCCATTATAGGACAAAAGAATAAAAAGGCAAGGAAGTATAATTTTATTCACTGTACCTATAACCTCTCTTTTAAATGCTTATGTTTTAAAAGCTTATACAGGCCAGGTGTGGTGGCTCAGGGCTGTAATCCTAGCACTCTGGGGCAAGAAGATTGCTTGAACCCAAGAGCTGGAGGTTGCTGCAAGCTATGATTACACCATGGCACTTTACTTGGGGTGACAACTTGAGACTCTATCTCAAAAAAGAAAAAAAAAATAAACAAAAAATTGTATATACTTTGTTTATAATTTTAGGTGGCTCACTCCTATAATCCTAACACTCTGGGAAGCTGAGGCGGGCGGGTTGCCTGAGCTCACGGGTTCCAGACCAGCCTGAGCCAGAGTGAGACCCCATCGCCAAAAACAAACAAACAAATAAAAAAAAAAAAACGCTGGGTGTTGTGGCAGGTGCCTGTAGTCCCAGCTACTTGGGAGGCTGAGGCAAGAGGATTGCTTAAACCCAAGAGTTTGAGGTTGCTGTAAGCTGTGACACCCATGACACTCCACCCAGGGCTACTGAGTGAGACTCTGTCTCAAAAAAAGGTTGTATAGATCAAATATAAAAATAATAATATTTTAGTTATATTGGTTAAATAAACTATTAAAATCAATTTTGTTTCTTTTGCTTTTATGTAGCAACTAGAGTATTTTAAATGACACGTGTGCCTCATATTTTATTTCTATTGGATATAGCTACCTTAGAGGAGTGCCTCTATTTTCAAAGCTCTGGATGCATGCTCAAAAGACCAGAGGCTGAGAGAATTACAAAATCTCAAACTTTAAATTATGTTATTTCCAATTGTGAATAACATATATTTACTATATGTGTATATACATATTATATGTATATATATGAAGTCATTAAAATATAATTTATATTCAAGGTTAATACCTATGTAAACCAGGCAGAGCCAGGTCCAAGAACAGGGGCGAATCCCTGTCTAAAAAGAGCTACAGAAGCCTTCGGAAGCACCGTTCAGTTACAGGCCTGGTGTAGTCTCCTGTCTGGACAGAGCGAAACTGGCCCTCTAGGTACCTTTGCATTGGTTTGGCTTTGGTTAGGCAGCACTGGTTGCTTCTGGTGGGATCACTGGTTATGCAAAACCAAGTAGAGTGCTGTCTATGGCTGCTGAGCTCCTCTTTGGGGGTTTAGCAGGCCTGGAGGGCTTATCAGCTGTCTCAGGATCTGAGGAACATTTTGGTTTTCCTAGCTACATCTGGAACTTTGGCTGGCATCGTGGGAATGAGAATCTACCACTCTGGAACATTTATACCTGCAGGTTTAATTGCAGGTTCCAGTTTTCTGATGGTTGCCAAAGTTGGAATTAGTATGTTGAACAGACCTCATCAGTAGTAATCAAGTCCTAGCTTAGACTCATGAAGACTTAAATATTTCCAAACTTCTACTATTTTCAGTGTCTTAAGAGAGAAAAGTGCAGTATTTCTGTATACTCTGATATGCTACTTAAAAAAAAAAAAAGACACAACTTGATGGGGGAGAAAAATATTAAACATTAGTGTTATAACCCTACAGAGGTGGCCAATATGTAACTCAAGAGCTTGATAAAACATTCATACAGTTTGATTCTTATATATTGATGTTATCTCTTCTTTCTGTACCTATAAGTAAAATTTCAAGGGGTAAAATTTTAGGTGTCAACTTAGGGCTCTGAAACCTCATTCCTTGCTCAGAGGAACAGAATGGAAAAAAAATCTCTTTAGGAGATTTAGGATATCCGTTCTACTTATCTTAGAGCACAGACCTACTTTGAAATTAAGTTAAATGAAATATGTAATTTCAATGAAAATAAAGTTTACTATAAGTACATTTAAAAATAAAATTAATAAAACTAAAAGCGCTACAGCCCAAAACCTATAATTTTGGTTTCATTCAGCCCCTTGTTTGATCTCATCTCTTGTCATTCCTGCCCATAGGGGGCGGGTCTTAGAGACTAATCCAATCAGGGACGCTGAGGTGAAGACTGTCCAATCAGGTCCACAGCCAGAAAAAAGTAAGCAGCTTCCGGGTTCTGGCGCGGCCTTTGTCTCTTGTGCCGGTAGCTGGGCAGGAGTCCTTTCTCTCCCTTTCTACTTCCAGGAGGCCCCAGATGTCTCTGTCACAGCCTCTGTCACCCTGTGACTTGCAGGTACTTGGAGATCCTTAGGGAGGACGCTGGGACACCGCGGAAGCAGGGAAATGGTGAGTTTGTAGGTTGCGTGACCAGAGGTGAGGGCGAGAGGACTGGTCAGAGCCGCCAGAAGCGGCTGCGGCGGGACCCGGGCCCACTAGCGTCAGCTCAGCTCGAAGGTCTGAAGTTCGCCACGGGGACACCTTACCCCTCAGTTACCTCCGGCCACAGGGTGGGGCTGAGCGGGCAGTTGGGACTCTGGGCATCTAGAACTGTCCCTGTTTACTCTGGCCCCAGCCGTGAGCCCTCTCTGTGCAGCTCTGTGCTCGCAGCTGCACTTCCAATTTTAGGGGGAGAATGAGGTTCCTCAAGGGAGAATTGTGCGGGATTCAGGTATGGGAAGAGTTGCAGCCCGTGAGTTCCCCATACCTCGTTTCTCCTATTAAAAATTAACACGAAGAAGTGTGTAAACATAAAAGAGTTTATTTGAGCAAATAGTAATTTGTGAATCTGAAAGCCGCCAAATAAGGTCTGTGGTCTTGGTGCCACTGGAAGTGCTTGGTGGAAAGGCTTTTTTATAAGGTGGATGAGGAAGCAAACTACATTTAATAATTGCTTGGGCACAGTTAAATATCCAGGTGGCTATTTTCTGGGTATGTAATTAGAACTTTACTGGCAGTTTGTGATTGGTTAAACCTAAGTTTTATTTTCTTTTCCATTGTAGTTTACAGGGAATGCATTTCAGTTAGAATTGTGTTTGTTTAGGTAGAAACCCAGGGAACTAAAGCCACTTCAGTTTAATTGCTCCCCATTGAATTACTTTTAACACCTCCCAGGAGGAATAATTTTTCCTACTTTTTTTTTTTTTGAGACAGAGCCCCAAGCTGTCGCCCTGGGTAGGGTAGAGTGCTGTGGCTTTACAGCTCACAGCAACCTCCAACTCCTGGGCTCAAGCGATTCTCCTGCCTCCACCTCCCAAGTAGCTGGGACTACAGGCACCCGCCACAGCGCCCAGCTATTTTTTTTTTTTTTTTTTTTGGTTGCAGCCGTCATTGTTGTTTGGCGGCCTGGGCTGGATTCCAGCACGTCAGGTCAGGTGTATGTGGCTGGTGTCTTAGCTGCTTGAACCACAGGTGCTGAGCCTTTCCTGCATTTTTTAAATGTATTGGTCTCAAATCCAGTTTACCCAGTCTCATTGAAGGGTCTGTTGGAAATCCTAAATTTTAAGTGCCTTCCTTACACTTACAAATACTTACTACTGCTCTCCAATTTGTAGGATTATCAACTATTGGTCCTTTATTTATTTTTCAAATAGACACAGGGTTATAACTGTTGATCTTTTTTTTTTTTTCCACAGAGCTGAGATGGGCTCTTTTTAGACACTTGTTTTCTAGGCAGCGCCTTGCACTCTATGGGGTTGAGGTGGGAGAATCCCTTGAGCTCAGGAGTTTGAGATCAGCCTGAGCAAGAGGGACACCTGTCTCTACTAAAAATAGAAAAATTGGCACCTCGCCTCTACTAGCGGCTAGGGCACCAGCCACATACACCCGAGCTGGCGGCTTCGAGCCCAGCCTGGGCCTGCCAAACAACAATAACTACAACCAAAAAATAGCCGAGCGTTGTGGCAGGTGCCTGTAGTCCCACCTACTTGGGAGACTGAGGCAAGAGAATTGCTTAAGCCCAGGAGTTTGAGGTTGCTGTAAGCTGTGACGCCTCGGCACTCTACTGAGGGCAACATAGTGAGACTCTGTCTTTAAAAAAAAGAAAAGAAAAATAATAAAATAGAAAAATTAGCTGGGTGTTGTGATAGATGCTTGTAGTCCCAGCCTCTCTGGAGGCTGAGGCAAGCGGATTGTTTGAAACCAAAAGTTTGAGGTTGTTCTGAGGTCAGCTGACCCCAGGGCACTAACGTGGGGCAAGAGTGAGACTGTCTCAAAATAAATAAAATAAAGTGTTTTTTTTTTTTTAATTTAAAAAAAGTTTTGTTTTCTGTTGATGGGAAAGCAGAGAATAATTACCTGATGCTCCCCTGAAAATATTCTTTGTTATTCTCTTCCTTTTTTTTTTGTCTTAGAGATAGAGTCTCACTCTGCCATTGCATCACAGCTCACAGCACTTCAGCTCAGCCTCCAGAGTCTCTGGGACTATAGGCACCTGCTACAACACCTGGCTATTTTTGTTTTTGTTGCAGTTTGGCTGGGGCCGAGTTCAAACCCTCCACCCTCTCAGTATGTGGGGCTGGCGCCCTACTCACTGAGCCACAGGCGCTGCCAGTGATTCTCTTCCTTTTATCTTCTCTAGGAATGCCCAATTTACCAGACTATCTTCAGGTTGAGGTCACACTTTGGAAGGTTTTTCTTCTTTTTTTTTGCAATGGAGTCTCACTCTGTTGCTCAGGCTAAAGTGCCATGGTGTCAGACTAGCTCACAGCAAACCTCAAACTCCTGGATTCAAGGGATCCTCCCACCAGGGCCTCCCAAGTAGCTGGGACTACAGATGACAACCACAACGCCTGGCTAATTTTTTTGTTTCATTTTTTTGTTCTGTCACTTGAAGAATTTTTCTTTCTTCTTCTTTTTGGAGACAGAGTTTCACTTTTTCGCCCTTGGTAGAGTGCTATGGCATCACAGCTCACAGCAGCCTCCAAACTCCTGGGCTTAGACCATTCACTTGCCTTAGCCTCCCAAGTAGCTGGGACTACGGGTGCCCACCACAAACGCCCAGCTATTTTTTTGTTGCAGTTTGGCCAGGGGTGGTTTAGAACCCACCACCCTTGGTATATGGGGCTGGTGCCCTACTCACTGAGCCACAGGCACCGCCCTGAAGAATTTTTCTTCTTCTTTTTTTTTTTTTTTTTTTTTTTTGAGACAGAGTCTCACTATGTCGCTCTCGGTAGAGTGCTCACGCAACCTTAAACTCTTGGGCTTAAGCGATTCTCTTGCCTCAGCCTCCCAAGTAGCTGGGACTACAGGTGCCCCCTATAGTGCCCGGCTATTTTTTGTTGTTGTTGTAGTTGTTGTTTAGGAGGCCCTGGCTGGTTCGAACCTACCACCCCCAGTGTATGTGGCCGGCGCTCTAGCTCCTGAGCTATAGGTGCCAAACTTAATTTTTCTGTTTTTAGTAGAGACGGGATCTTGCTCTTGCTCTTGCTTAGGCTGGTGTCAAACTCCTGAGCTGAAGGGGTCCTCCTATATTGGCTTCCCAAGGTGCTAGGATTGTAGGTGTGAGCCTTCCCTTCCCTTTGAAAACTATATCCTTAGCCATCTTTCTGTCTTTTTCTGGTCTTCGTTTTGCAATTGTCAGGGGATGATCCAAGATACCTACAACAACCATGTCTCCTGGAATAGTGAATTTTAGCTGGAGCCTTTGTGGGCTCTGAAGGGAACAGCTGCATTCCCTGGTGCTGAGAGGAGTCTGCTGTTGTTTCCTTCACCCAAAAAAGCTAATCCCTTGGGACATTAGGTTGTTGTTTTTTTTTTCCCCACCCGGAGCTTCCATTCCATATAGATACATTGGTGCTCAGCCAGTAGGATGCAGGTGTTGAGAAAAAAGCATAAAAATGACTCTGGCCTTCTGAATTCGTGCAGACTTTTGAAAGCAGACAGAAACTATCTTAAAAGACAAGGAAAACCCAACCAAGTGGGGCAGTGTAAGACCTTAGAAAGCAATTTGCACTTTGGGCACATAGATGCACAGAGCAGTGTCTCCTGGAATGGTGATCGTTGAGTGAGCAGGATGGGAGCAGGAGGATTTTTCAAGAATTAGGATAGTCTGACTTGACACTGGAGTCACACATGTCACACTACCCTTCCTTGAATTTGTTACATTGAAAAGATTTATTCATTAACTGTAAAATGTATTTTAATAGTAAAACCTGAAAGATAGTAAAATATTTCCAGTAAGGCAAGAAAAAGAACATGAGGAAAAAATCTAGTCTTTTATTTTATTCGTTAATAATTTGTATTTACCTTTTTCTTTCCCAGAATGAGTGTTGTAAGGTTTTGTGATCTGTTCTATTTTTAGGTAATTTCAAATAGAATCCTAGATTAGCTTTGGGAATGCTACCGGGAGAAGAAATAGAATAAATGTCTCTACCATTATGGCTATAGAAAAATGAATACATTTTCACAAGAAAATGTGGTAGATAAATTGGTGAATTATAAATATTCGCCAGAGCATCACTTCAGTGGACACTTAACTCTGTTCTGTGTCCTGTGATCTGGTTATCAGAGTTTATAGCTAAATTTTATGTGATAGGACTTGGCTGTTATTAGAAGTGTTCCCATGTGGTTCATTGTTTACTAAATGATTTGTTATAATAGAAATAATAATTAAACGGCATGTTTATTGTCTGAAAAGGATATTTTTGCTTTTTCTATTGAGATATGAAATGTAGGCTCTTTTTTCTTTTTCCCCTGAGACAGAATCTCACTCAGTTGCCCTGGAGTTGAGTGCTGTGGGGTTGTAGCTCACAGCAACCTCAAACTCTTGGGCTCAAGTAATCCTCTTGCCTCAGCCTCTTGAGTAGCTGGGACAACAGGTGCCCACTACAACACCTGCTATTTTTAGAGATGGGATCTCGATCTTGCTCAGGCTGGGCTCCAACTCCTTGAGCTCAAGCAAGCCATCCACCTCGGGCTCCCTGAGTGTTAGGATTACATGTATGAGCCACCACGCCTGGCCTGAAATGTAAGCTCTTTATAATGTTCTTCCCTTCCATAAACATAAATACTGAGTTTGAGTGATTTGGCAGAATTCTTCAAACACTAGCAGCTTTTCATTTAAAACTAAGTGAATAACCTTCACTGGGAAGCAAGGACCTGGGTCATAAACTCTAGGTCAAGTTCAATCCTGATCTTGCAAAAGGAGGTCATTGAAGGCCCAGTTAGTTCTTCCTGGGCAGCGCCCTCCCAGGTGTCCCAGTCTGTTTACACCAACTATGGAAGGAGTCTTTTATACTGAGAGAAGCTACAGAGTCCTGGAAACCTGGAGGTCCACAGGCAGATATGGTCAGAGTTGGGATGGGAGTGGGGTGCAATGCCCTTTTTGAGGGTGTACTTGTTATTGTCCTGGGGCTGTTTTTAGACATTACAAAATAAAATAAATTCTAATTTAGGTTAAAAGTAACTTTCTCCTATAGAAGTGTTGCAATATGGTAAAAGCACCAACAATGAGATTTGCAAACATCTCAAGGATTAGGCAGACAAGGGCTTTTTTCCATAGGGATGAATAAACAAAATTAGAAAGAAGGCAAGGAAGAAAAGCATGATGAAGGGTAGCAAAATCAGATGTTAAAACAGAGAACGCTTCACCCTGAAGTCAGCCTGTTCTTAGGAAGGCTGTGAAGAAGGCTGTATGTTGATTCTGGCTGAGAAGAGGTCAAAATTTAGGGGCCGCAGAGAAGAAAAAAACTTAAGGAACGTTAGGTTAACAACTAATCTCTGATCATTGAGGAAGAAACTGGTCAGCTAATTGCTTATGAAGCAAAAAGGTGAATTTGTTGAATCTATGTCTGACTTTTTGATAGGTGAAAAAGAGCATGCTGGAAGTCATAATGGGAAAGGTCTTTGTCCGCAATAGATTGTTGCACTTCCAGAACATTAAGGAATGTGGGCTTCCTTACTCTCAGCTATTTACCAGATTTATCCCCTCTTTCCCTGCAACATCCCTTTCACTTGGCTGTTCCTGAGCCGTATTTTTATTTTTCTTTTTGAGACTGATGTTACTATGTCACCCTCGGTAGAGTGCCATGGTGACACAGCTCACAGCAACCTCAAACTCCTGGGCTTAAGCTATTCTCTTGCCTCAGCCTCCCAAGTAGCTGGGACTACGGGTGGCCACCACAGTGCCCGGCTATTCTTTGTGTTGCAGTTATCATTGTTGTTTTATCTAGCTTAGGACGGGTTTGAACCCAGCACCCTCCGTGTATGTGGCCAGTGCCCTGCCAACTGAGCTACAGGCGCCACCCCTGAGAATTTTTAAAAGCATCCAAAAGCAAAATTGAGAAACTAGTGAAAAATGAGACTTTAGTCAAGTCATTGATTTACACGGCTGCTATTGGTTGTATTAGTTTTTCTAGTCTTTGGAATACTATGATTTTAATTTTTTTTTTTTTTTTGAGTCAGAGTCTCATTCTGTCACCCTGGGTAGAGTGCCATGGTGTAATAGCTCACTGTAATATCAAACTCCTAGGTTTGACTGATCCTTTTACCTCCACCTCCAGAGTAGCTGGGATTACAGGTGGCACCACAACGCCCTGCTAGTTTTTCTATTTTTAGTAGAGATGGGGTCTTGGAAGAAGCAAAACAATAATACATAGCAATCCATCCACCTTTGCTTCCCAGAGTGGTAGGATTACAGGCCTGATCCCCTGTGCCTGGCCCTACCTTTTAACTTTTTTGATTGCCATAAAAATATGAGTGTGCAAATATCTCTTTTAGGTCTTACATTGCATACTTCTTTTTTTTTTTTTTTTAGATAATGTTTCACTGTGTCGCTGTTGGTAGAGTGCTGTGGCATCACAGCTCACAGCAACCTCATAGTCTTGGGCCCAAGGGATTCTTTTGCCTCAGCCTCTCAGTAGCTGGGACTACTGATGCCCACCACAACGCCCAGCTATTTTTTGTTGCAGTTGTCATTTTTGGTTAGCTGGCCCAGCCTGGGTTCAACCCTGCCTGCCTCGGTGTACATGGCTGGCACTATAACCTCTTTGCTGGGGCGCCAGCATACTTTGGATATATATCCACAGTGGAACTGCTGTATCATATGTGAATTCTATTTTTAATTTTTGGATGAACCTCTATGATATTTCTCATAGTTGCTACATCATTATTTCCCACCAACAGTTACCAGGCTTACAATTTCTCCACACCTTTGACAGATTTTATTGACAGCAGATATTCTAATGCATGTGAGGTGATATCTCATTCTAATTTTTCTTTAGATTTCTCTAAAAGCTAATCTTGAGCTTTTTTCAACTGTTGAACATTTATATATTGTCTATGGAGAAATGTCAGTTCAATCTTTTGTTCATTTTTTTTGTTTGTTTTTGTTCATTTTTTGATCGAGCTATTTTAATTTTTTTTTTTTTTTTTGAAACAGAGTCTCAAGCTGTCACCCTGGTAGAGTGCTGTGGCATCACAGCTCACAGCAACCTCAAACTCTTGGGCTCAAGTGATTCTCTTGCCTCAGCCACCCTAGTAGCTGAGACTACAGGTGCCCACCACAATGCCTAGCTATTTATTTATTTGTTTGTTTTGTTTAGCAGGCCCAGGTCAGGTTCGAACCCACAAGCCCCCGAGCATGTGGCCTGCGTCCTAACCACTGAGCTATGGGTGTCCTGGAATCTTTTATTTGATGGTATTTCCAGTAAACAAAATATCCATGTTGGAGATCATAATCTCATGATCTTTATGTTTATATCACCAAAGAGCATCCTGTTCAGAGAAACTCTAATTACTTTAAAATTTTTAGTGGGAAGCTTTATAAGGCCATGGCAGTAATGAAGAATACCACCTTTAAAGAGAGCTGATTGTAGGCTACTTAATCCAGGCACCTGGACCTTCCTGCTATTATTTTAAAGGGAAAAAAGGATTATGTTCCCCAAATAGGGTAAAACATAAATTAAACAGTACCAACAGAAGAGCCTTAGGCCACAAGAAGTTAAAAGTTTCTTTAAACTTTTCCGGTTGATGTTTTATTACCCCATTTGTATGGTTTGTCAGTCCAGAAGACTGAGATTGCTACACACGATGGAAATGCTGAAAAATTGTCCATGTGTTTATAAATAGACAAATTATTTTACCAGGGAAAGAGGGGTTTCTCAATCTCATAAAGATGAGACAGAAATCACCAAGAGGTTATAGAACAGAACTTAAAAAAATGATACTTAAGACACAGTTGATGAAAAATTTAGCCTTTTTTTCTCAAAAGGTAAAATAAAGTCTTTTATTATCTTGTTAATACCTCATGAAAATTTTGTCCTCATTCTATTATTATTCAATTTAAGTAAAACTTTATAAACAGATTTACCCAATCTTTTTTTCTTTTTTTTTTTTTTTTTTGAGACAGAGTCTCAAGCTGTCACTCTTGGTAGAGTGTGATGGCATCACAGTTCACAGCAACTCCAAACTCTTGGGCTTAAGCGATTCTCTTGCCTCAGTCTCCCACGTAGCTGGGACTACAGGTGCCTGCCACAACGCCCGGCTACTTTTTTGTTGTAGTTGTCATTGTTGTTTAGCAGGCCTAGGCCGGGTTCGAACCCACCAGCCGTGGTGTATGTGGCTGGTGCCCTAACCACTGAGCAACGGGCGCTGAGCCAAGATTTACCCAATCTTAATCAGCTCTGACCACATAAGATTTCTGTAAACTTTTATAATCTGATACAACATTTTTCCCATTTTCTTTCTCCAGTTTTATATATCCAATCAGTTTATCTCAGTTTTTCTTTTACTCTTACTTTAATGCAACTTTTAAATAAATTCTAAACCAGGCAAAATTTCTTTTATAGGAAAAAATATATATATATGTCTCTTTTTTATAGCCTTTTTCACCCCCAAACATGTCTTATGTTTGTTATACACTGTGTATGTAGAATTTTTTTCTTTTCTTATCTCTAGCTGTAGTTACCATGTGTTAGAATTTTAACTCTTTGTAACCTTCATTCATTGTGAAGACCTAAGAAATAAGCAAGTTTTTTGAGACAAGGTTTCATTTTGTCACCTGGTCCAGAGACTACAGTGGCATCATCATTACTCATTACAGCCCAAAACTCCTGGACTGAAGTGGCCCTCCGGGCTCAGCCTCCTGAGTAGCTAGGACTAACTTGCATGTAAGCACGCCTGACTATTTTATCATTTTTATTTTTTTTTCCATATATACTTTACTTTCCATAAATACATATACTTTATATAAACATGTCCATATATATTCATAGTCTCATATATAAGTTACAGATTACATTTTACAGTTACAGATAGCTTCAGTTGAGGTACAGATAAGATGGATTTATAGTCCCAAATTGATGCCCACTTGAATAACAAGAAGGAAGATTTCCCAGAGTAAGCCACCTCCTTACTTGCCCAGGATATTATAAAGCTTGAGGATATGTACACAAGAAGCCTTCTCCTCTCAATACCTGGACAGTCCTTGCCCTCTGAGACCCTGATTTGTTTATACACTGTCGGAATTGATTAGCTCTAGTTCTAGAGACTTAATACTTTTAAATATTAGGTATTTTCACTCAGGTTACAGATCAAACCTATACACTTGGGAGCCATTCCCCATCTGTATAATTGACATGGTAATGCCAGCCTCATAGGGTCCTCTTGAGTAGATGACAGATGATGGATGAATGCAGGAATGTTTGGATGGATGACTTAGCAATCTAGTGCCTGACCCATAGTAAATGCTCAATAACTTTATCATTATCATTATTATTATTATTATTTTGTTTTTTAGAGGCAGAGTCTCACCTTGTCGTCCTCAGTAGAGTGCTATGGCGTCACAGCTCACAGCAACCTCCAGCTCTTGGGCTTAGGTGATTCTCTTGCCTCAGTCTCCCGAGTAGCTGGGACTACAGGTGCCCGCCACAACATCCAGCTATTTTTTGTTGCAATTTGGCCAGGGCCAGGTTCGAACCCGCCACCCTTGGTATATGGGGCTGGCGTCCTCCTCACTGAGCCACAGGCACCACCCAACTTTATTATTTTTATCATGATTAAGTTGATGACTTTACAGAGTTCTGTTCTGGCCCATCATGTATTAAGTACATAATTAACTCTTGAAGGGCCTATACCTCTATGCTATTTGCCAAATTTGGGACTTAATCACATATAGGCATAGCATCAAGAACTCTGGATAAAAAGATATAGATCATAACATAGATCTCTGATAGCTTGGAAAACACTGTCATTTCATATCTCTCAGATGTGACAGAAACTCCCATCTCTGTAAGGCAGCTCTTATTTTTCCAAAGAACTTCCAAAACCCCAATTTTCCCTTCCATTGATTTTGAGTTCACTTCCTAGGATAATGTCAACCTTGTTTCTTGGCTCGGCACCCGGAGCTCAGTGAGTAGAGTGCTGGCCACATACACTGAGGCTGGCAGTTTGAGCCTGGCCCAGGCCTGCTAAACAACAATATAACTGCAACAAAAAATAGCCGGGCATTGTGGAGGGCCCCTGTGGTCTCAGCTACTTGGAAGGCTGAGGCAAGAGAACCACTTAAGCCCAAGAATTTGAGGTTGCTGTGAGCTGTGATGCCATGGCACTCTACTGAGGGTGACATAGTGAGACTCTGTCTCAAAAACAAACAAACAACAACAACAAAAAAATCCCCAAAAATCTTGCTTCTTAATGACAGTCTTTTGGATATCTGAACAATTGTCGTAGCATGGACCGTGAGTCTAGTTAGTGCAAGGAAGATCTAAGACAGAGATGAAGTGGCAGTAGCCTGTTAAAAAAACACACTTCCTCTTGTTTCAACGCAGAACTTCTGGTCACCGTGTTTGTATCATAGATTTAAGCCATCATCATAGGCTCTTTCTCTATGTGTTATCCCAAAGTTTTGCTTCCTGGCTCTGAATCATTCTTTCTAGTTTCATTTCCCTGGTGTTAGCTCAATGAGTATGGGGTAGTATTTATGAGCCCACAATACAGCAGAGTGTCACAACGTCTGTCATAACAGGTGAAGGAGAGCAAGGCAGCACTGACATGGCAGGGCAGGGACCAGGCCACTCTCACTTGCTGGTCTCAGCTCTAAGCAAGGGCTTTATTTTATTTTATTTTATTTTATTTTTTTAAGCAAGGGCTTTAAATTCATTCTCAAGAAAACTGAAAGTTGCCATAAGCAAAAACTGAAGATTGCTGATAGCAGAAAGTATGGATTTCAAATGCCTATAGTGAAAAGGCATTTATTTATCCTACGACAAAATCTTGTCACAGATGCTCGTGTCTCCAAAGTAAATCTTCCGGTCTGTTTGTCATGTGGAACAAGGGTGTTGTATCCCAACAGTATCTAAGATGAGACTGTGTGTCCAGCAGCCCCAGCCTCCCGGTTCCAGTTCAGATGCCCTCATGAAGCTCCACTGAGATCCATTCAATGGGTGCTGCTCAGACCTCTGGTTTCTTCCTCCCTGTCCCTTCAGTTCTTGGGGTTATTTGACAAGGCTAAGTCGTATAATAAAGTTTTCTATGAAGTATACCAGAGATTGTATACTGGTTGCTAGGAAGCATAGCAACTTCTATTTTTATTTTTTGTAGAAAGAGTCTTGCTGTGTTGCAAAGGCTGGTATCAAACTCCTGGGGTCAACTAAACTTCCTGCCTTTGCCTCCAGAATGCTAGGATTACAGGCGTGAGCCACTGACCTGGTTAAAATAAGCAATTTTAAATATTAGTCATCACCAGGCATGATGGCTCATGCCTGTAATCCTTGTACTCTGGGAGGAGTGGGTAGACCGCTTGAGCTCAGTACTTTGAGACAAGTCTGAGCCAGAGTGAGACCTCACCTCTTAAAAATAGAGATTTTATTGTGGCAGAATTCAAGAGAATTGCTTGCGCCTGAGAGTTTGAGGTTACTGTGAACTGTGATGCCAGCAAAGTGAGACTCTGTCTCAAAAAAAAGAAAAAAGAAATGTTAGTCACATACTAACACTTTGTTACACTTTATATATTTACTTATTTATGTATGAGACTGGGTCTTGCTTTGTCTTTCAGGTTAGAGTACAGTGGCGCAGTTACAGTTCACTGCAACCTCAAATATCTGGGCCCAGGCTATTTTCCCATCTCAGTCACTGAAGTAGTCTGGATGACAGATGCATGCTGTCATGTACAGCTAGATGTTTCTGTAGAGACAAGGTGTCACTCTTTGCCCAGGCTGGTCTTGAACTCCTGGCTTCAAGCTATCCTGCCTCAGTGTCCCAAAGTGCTGGATTACAAATGTGAACCACTGCACCCAGCCAACATTTGTAATTTTTTTAAAACAGGCTTTCTGGACCCTTTTTACGGTGTATACTCCCTTCTAGCACACAGTTAGACCAAATTCCTACAAAAATACTTTGACAGAGTGACAATCAGCAGTTCCAGCCCCGTCTTTTAGTGTTTTCTTTTCTTTCTTTCTTTCTTTCTTTTTTTTTTTTTGTACCTGCAGACCTGAAACTGATTCAGAGGTTGTAGGGCTCTGCCACCCACCCAGATGGGCATGTGCACAACAAGTTGGCCTGAGAACCTCCAGGTCTGCTGCATCCTTTTGCCCAAATGCCAGGGAATGTTCATTAAGTTCTGCTGCTTCCCTACCTCTCTGGGTCCCTAAATTTGTAACATCATTCTGAATTCAAGGCCTGGGGTTCCTCAGAATGCCCTAGAGCAGGCTGCAGGAGGGGAATCTCTTCCCCCAGTTTCTCTTCCCCTCTGTGTAAACCCCCAAAATACAAAGCAAGTGCAGTTTGTTCTTGAATATACACTCAAGACCTGGCCTCCACCTGGGATTCACAGCACAGAGCTTGACTTTAGACTGAGGATGTACAAAAATATCCCCAGAGAATACACTTTTTGCTGCGTAAGAGACCAATATGGACTTTATGAACCTGAAATGCCTCTCTAGATGGAGTTCATGGAATTTTCCAGATCTGGTCCAGTGACCTGCTTTAGCTCTGCAGATGGCTCCTGGTGGTCATTGCCCTGTGTAAGTGAAAACAATCATCAGCATTGAATCCAACACTGGCAGGGACACAGACCCTACCTGAATTCAACATGAGAATAAGATCAGTACACATCGAAAGGTCAGGACCACAAAATGTCTCTGACTACAAGTACCCCTGCCTGTAGACTGTTACTGGAGTGTGGTGTTCTTCCTCCATCCTCTGATTGTGGAGAGGTGCTGTACCTGCTGCTGTCACAGCCATCCATGGTTGGCTGCTGTATCAGGGCAGGTTCATTCTGTGTCCCACAGAGTCAGCCTGAGTCTTGCTTGCCTGCATCACCATGCAAACATCAGTCCAGGCTCAATGGGACACTCTCCCCAGCATCTGGGATTCTTTGGGATTTTGGGGATGTCCTGTGCAGAATGGTGTCAGGCTGACATAGGGGCTAATTCTTCCATCCCAGAGGGAGAGGAATGTGTCATCCAGGGTTTTTTTCTTCCCACAGAGAATAAATCTCCTTCGCTGGTCTTTACATGGAAGATGCTCCAATTTTCTGGTACTTGAGTGAAGAACAAGGAAGAGGCTTAGAGACTCAAACTGATAAATAAACCAACTGCTTCCATAATGTCAAATAGCCTTGAGAAAATAGGGATGATGCAGGCAAGGTTAGGAACTTTCAGTCTAGAACAAAGGGATAATGGTTGAGTTCAGCATCATGTAGTTAGTACTAAGAAGGGGGGCCTGGATACTACAGGGGACTTTGGCTCCATTTGAGCCGCTGCTCTATGTTGTTGTGAGTTCTGATGTTAAAAGAATTGTTACCATTTTTATTTTTTTATCATGTTTGGATGTGTGCTAAATTGGTTGTATGTTATGAAATAGACAAAAAAAGTACCTTAAATAATTAAACATATACACACTATGGCCCTCAACCCCAGGGCAACTGAGTGAGGCTCTCTGTCTGTGAGGTTCCCAGCACAGTGCACTATAGCATAGTTGTGAGCACAAAGTGCCTGGTCAGTTAACATTGCAGTAATGCATGTATACATGTGGTTTTCCAAATGCAGACTTCCTCAGCTATGATTCCTTTGTGGCCTCTGTCAACTTCAGAGGCCAGCAGAAGATGATGTTTCAGGGTGGTGATTTTGGTCTTCATTAGGACCATTAGTGTTCGTATTGTGATAGAAGCGTCAAGTGACTCTGCTGTACCTGCTGCCTCTAACTGGGTGCTACTGATAATGGGTCTGGAAGGCAGCATCAGCAGTAACCGAGAACTTTTTTTTGTTGTTGGAGAAAGAGTCTCACCCTTGGTAGAGTACCATGGCATCACAGCTCACAGCACCCTCAAACTCTTGGGCTTACGCGATTCTCTTGCCTCTGCCTCCCAAGTAGCTGGGACTAGAGGTGCCCACCACAATACCCAGCTATTTTAGATATGAGGTCTCACTTTGGCTCTGGCTGGTATTTAACCTGTGAGCTCAGGCAATCCACCCACCTCGGCCTTCCAAGTACTAGGATTACAGGTGTGAGCCACTGCACCCGGTCCAGACAACTTTTTAATAAAGAATCCATGGACCTCTTCCACATCTGCAGTAGTCAACGTTATTTAGACGGGGGCCTGGATACTACCAAATAGGCACACTGAAGCTTTGAAGCTTGAGAGGTGATGCTCAGCTCACAGAGTGTGTGTTGGGCTGGGTTGGAAACCTCATGTGATATTAATTAAGTGCCCTACATGATTCTTCTTCTTCTTTTTTTTTTTTTTTTAGAGACAAAGTCTCATTTTGTTACCCTCAGTAGAGTGCAGTGGCATCACAGCTCACAGCAACCTCCAGCTCTTGGGCTTAGGTGATTCTCTTGCCTCAGCCTCCTGAGTAGCTTGGGACTACAGGTGCCTGCCACAACACCTGGCTATTTTTTTGTTTCTGTTTGGCAGGGGCTGGGCTCGAACCTACCACCCTAAGTACATGGGGCTGGCTCCCTACGCACTGAGCCCCATGCAACGTCCCTGCTCACATGATTCTAAGGTGAGGCCAGGTTGAAGAATGTGGGCTCCTAGACCTGTTCGTGAAAGTCTAGCATTTTTTTCAAAGGGAGGCCAAAAGGCCTGCTCTGCTTGAGTTTGGTGGGTGTGGGCCAATGTAGCCCACATTCCCATAGCTCCAGCAGAAATTGCTGTTCCTGTGGCAGGGGAGGGCACCTAAGGGCAGGAAAAGAGAAAATTCACATGTTCTTCATGTAGAAGCTCATTGTGCCTTAATCTCTATTGTGACAAGGTACAGATGAGTGTGGCTTCTTCTGCACTTCATGGTTCTTCTGCCTCTGAGTGTGGTGGTAGAAGATGAAAGGGTTGTGCTGATGCCTTGAAATGCATATTCTCAAGATGCAGCTGTGATTTGTCTGGAAGGATTTGTCTACTTCCTAGAGAAGCAGGAAGAAGAGGAAGAAATGGCTAGCTCTCAGGTAAGAGTCTCCTAGGTCAGGTCCTGTATCCTACTTTTACTCCTAGAAGTTTGTGTAGCAGCACCTCACACCAATTTGTCCTCATATAGTAGATGTTTATTTGCTTGGTTAAGGTGGTTTTTTGGTTTTTTTGGAGACAAGATGTTGCCCTGGGTAGACTGCCTGGAGTCACAGCTCACAGCAACCTCCACTTGGGGCTCACGTGATCCTCTTGCCTCAGTTTTTTCTATTTTTAGTAGAGACAGGGTCTTGATTTTGCTCAGGCTGGTCTTGAACTTGTGAGCTCGAAATCCATCTGCCTTGGCCTCCCAGAATGCTAGGATTACAGGCGTGAGCCACTGTGCCCGGCTTGTTTTATTTAGTTTTGAGACTGAGTCTCACTCTGTTACCCTGGGTAGAGTGCTATGGTGTCATACATAGCTCACAGTAACTTTAAATTCTTAGGCTCAAGCAATTCTCTTGCCTTAACCTCCTGAGCATCTGTGACTATAGATGTCCATCACAATGGCTGCTTTTTCTATTTTTAGCAGACAGAAAGTCTCCTTCTTGCTCAGGCTGGTCTCCAACTCCTGAGCTCAAGAAATCTACCCGCCTCAGCCTCCCAGAGTGCTAAGATTACAGTTGTGAGCTGCCACACCCTTCCTTGTTAAAGTGCTTTTTTGGCCAATTCCTCAACTATAAATAAAATTAATTATTTTTTTTCAGTTTTTCTTTTTTTATGGTTAAATCATAGCTGTGTACATTAGTGTAATCGCCTGTACCCATTGTATGATCCACCATAGATGTGGCCCCATTACTCTCCCTCCTCCAAAACCTCCCCCCTCCCTTCCC
>CAUYPK010023946.1:0-13936 GCA_963574355.1 Loris lydekkerianus
CAGAAGTCCCTTGCTGGCTCTCTGTATCCTCAAAGGGATGATCGTAGGCAGGTCCCACCGGCCAGAGATGTCTGGAGTCTTGTCTCCCCAGATTCGCCAAGCCCAGTTGCAGGGAAGCTGTTACTCAGCCGCCATCTTTAATCCACCTACCTCCCAGCTATTTTTTTGTTGCAGTTTGGCCCGGGCAGAGTTTGAACCCGCCACCCTCGGCATATGGGGCCAGCGTCCTACTCACTGAGCCACAGGTGCCGCCGATTAGTGGTTCTTAAGGTAGAACTGCTGGCTCCTCTAGCCTGAGTCCAGGGAGTGGTATCAAATTCCATTGGTAATCGTACTCTTCACCCCTCCAAGTCCACAATAAGAGAGAAAAAAGAAGAGAGCTAGTTTCACTTAGGAATGTCCTTGATAAAGCAGTAAAAATTGCTAATTTTATCACATTTCAACCTTGAATAAATGTACTTTTTAAATTCTGTGGGTGGCACCTGTGGCTCAAGGAATAGGGCACCGGCCCCATATACCAGGGTTGGCATGTTCAAACCTGGCCCCAGCCAAAAACTGCAAAAAATATATATATAAATAAATTTTAAAAAAGAATAAATACGGTGGCGCCTGTGGCTCAAGGAGTAGGGCGCTGGCCCCATATACCAGGGGTGGCAGGTTCAAACCCAGCCCCGGCCAAAACTGCAATACATAAATAAATAAATAAATAAATTCTGTGTGATTATGGCTTGGTGCCTGTAGCACAGTGGCTAGGGTGCCGGCCACATACAGCCAGGTTGTCGGGTTCGAACCTTGCCCAGGACTGCTAAACAACAATGACAACTACAACAATAACAGCAAAAGAAAAGCCAGGCGTTGTGATAGGTGCCTGTAGTCCCAGCTACTTGGGAGGCTGAAGCAAAAGAATCACTTAAGCCCAAGAGTTTGAGGTTGCTGTGAGCTGTGATGCTACTGCACTCTACAGAGGGCAACATAGTGAGACTCTGTCTCAAAAAAAAAAAAAAAAAAGAAAAATTCAGATGCAGTTTAAGGGGTACTGTTGCCTCAAGAATTCTACAAGGCTGCAATCACAGAGTCATATAGGACTATAACTTCATCATTTGACTGAGGGAGGATCCATTTCCGAGTGCGCGTGTGTGTTTACTAGCAGGATTCCCTTTCTCACAGGTAGATGGACTGAGTGCCTTGGTTCCTTGCCACAGGCATTCACAATGTGGCAGCTGGGTTCCCTCAGAGCAAGTGAGAGAGAGCAAGAGCCAGCAAGTCAGAAATCGCTGTCTTTTGGTAACCTAATCTAACTTTTACCAAGTTCTGTTCATTAGGATGATGTCACTAGGTCCATCTCACATTTGAGAGGAGGAGATTGGAGAGCAGCATGAATACCAGGAGTCAGGACCATTGGGAACCAGCTCAGATCCTCAGTCTGTTTTATAATAAAAATAATGACCACGTACAAAGTGTTTGCTACTTGCTAGGCATTGATTGTGCTAAGAAGTTTATATATTATTGCATGCAATCCTTACAATCTACAAAGTAGGTACAATTCATATGAGACCATTTTGTATGTGAGAAAATAGGCACAGAGAGGTTAAGTAACATTCCCAAAGTCACCCAGATAGTAAATGGTAGAGCAAGGAATATTGACTGATACTTGCACAAGACTAGAAAATTACAAACCACTTTCCTTTACCCTCACAGCAGTACTGTGAGTTGGGGAGTCATAAATCACATTTTTAACCATAAGAAAGCTAAAATTTGGAAATAAAAATGGTAGAGACTATTGTGTGAACACTTGGTACCTACGAGCCATGTTTCTAGTGATTTACATCCATTGCCCAACTCACCACTCCCATTATTCCTGGTCTGTCTTGATCACCAAATGCTGATATTTAGAGATTCACAGCCAGGCATAGTAGCCCCTGTAATCCTGGCTACTCAGGAGGCTGAGGCAGGAGGAGTCTGTGAGTTTGAGAACAGCCTAGGCAATACAGTGAGACCTTGTCTCTTAAAAAAAGGAAAAAAAAAAAAAAATAGAGATTCCGGATGAATTGTCATTTAAATAATCCAATCCCCCTGTAGGGACGTTTTCTTTAGCATCTTCTTTGGGTTAGGGCATCTCTCCCTGGATCTGTTTTCTTATGAATCAAGTAAGTTTTTAAGACTTTAGCATTGTGTTGGCTCGGTGCCTATAGCTCTGCAGCTAGGGCGCCCAGCACATATACCAGAGCTGGCAGGTTCAAATCCAGCCCGGGCCTGCCAAACAATAATGACAACTACAACCAGAAAAAAATAGCCAGGCGTTGTGGTGAGCACCTGTAGTCCCAGCTACTTGGGAGGCTGAGGCAAGAGAATCACTTAAGCCCAAGAGTTTGAGGTTACTGTGAGCTGTGAGGCCACGGCACTCTACCCAGGGCAACATAATGAGACTCTGTCTCCAACAACAACAAAAAGACCTTAGTATTGTGGGGGATTTGGCATCAGATAAAATTTATTGCTTGGAAATATAACATCAAGCTGAGTACTTTTCTCTAACCTCATCTGAAGTCCACCAATTGGCCAACTTTTCCAGTCATATCAGCACATTAGGAAATTTTCACTAGAGGTGAATTCCTCAACCTAGGACTGCATTTCTATAACCAGAGGTTCCATATACCAAAGAAAATGATTTAAAAGGAAGAAACAAGGATGAAGAAAAAACATAATTATTTTAAGTGGATCTAAAAATAGAGAGAGCTCAGTTCTTCCACTTTTCCAGATTGTAAAAAAACAAACAAAAAAATAGAGTCAGTAACATACCATTAAGTTACTAACTCCGTTGCTAAAGTCTTTGATGGACACAAAGAGTTTGTCCATTTGTCATGTCTTTTTTTTTTTTTTTTTTTTTTTTGAGACAATCTCATTTTGTCACCCTGGGTAGAGTGCTGTGGTGTCATCGTTTACGGCAACCTCAAACTCCTGACCTCAAGCGATCCTCTTGCCTCCGCCTCCCAAGTAGCTGGGACTACAGGCGCCTGCCACCATGCCTGGCTAGTTTTTCTATTTTTAGTAGAGACGGGATCTCACTCTTGCTCAGTCCTAAACCCACTTAATCCACTTGCCTTGGCCTCCCAGAGTGCTAGCATTACAGGTGAGATCCACTGCACTCAGCCTGGAGGTAATTTTTAAATTAAAATTTATTTTTTTGCTAATCTGCATTTTCACACTTTCTTCTACAATGTGTCACTTTTAACACATTGTAATTTTAAAAAACAAAGTGAAGGCTGGGCAAAAAAAAAGTCATTTTCATTCCAGTTTGTCCTTTCTCCATCCCTCCCTCTCTCCCTTGTGTCCTTTTTCTCTTCCTTACTCTTCTTTCTTTCACTTTTGAGACAGAAGCTCTTTCTGTTGCACCAGGCTAGAGTACATGGCATCACCCTAGCTCATAGCAACTTCAAACTCCTGAGCTCAAGTGATTCTCCTGCCTCAGCCTTCCAGGTAGCTGGGACTATAGGCACCTGCCACAACGTCTGGCTCGTTTTTAGAGATGGGCTCTTGGTCTCAGAACTCCGAGCTCAGGAGATCCTTCCAGTCTAGGCCTCCCAGAGTGCTGGGATTACAGGGGTGAGCCACAGTGTACCCGGCTGCAGCATTTCATTGAGCTTTCATGCCAGACACTTTCCACACTCAATCTTTGCAACAACCCAGTGAGGCATTGTTATTAGTCTTGATTTACAGATGAGGCATAGAGAGATGATGTGACTTTCCAAGGTCACACAGGTGGGAAATGAGAGGTCCCCGGATGCCAACCCACATCGGATCTGCTTGGGGTGGGGAGTGTCTGACTGCACCATACACATATACTCTTTTCTTTTTTTCATAGCAACACTCTGGCTCTCAAGGGAGTCGTGGCATTTCCTATGACTTTTCCTAGCTGTAAAATCTGAATAGAGCATTATTTTGGTTTAATACCAGTTCCATCTTCTAAATTTTACATATCTTTTCATAATAAGCATATATTATTTTTATATTCTAAAATATTGAATATTTTATGTCCTTCTTGACTGGCTATAAGAGTCATCCTTTTTTAAAAAAGATGATTTGAAAATGACATATTATAATGATGTCAATCCATTGCCAGCAAAAGGAGGAGAGTTCTTCACTATTCCTTGATAAGAAAGGACACTGGGCCACATGTTGAGAGAAACTCACTGTGTCCTTGAACACATTGAGCCACAGTTTCCACATCTGTAAAATGAGGCTAGGGTGAGGTGCTAAATGGTTTCCAACAGCTTTGACAGTCAATGACCATGTAAGTTACCAGATGTGCTTCACCCATAAAACAGGAAATATAAATGTGCCTTTTTCCCTTAAGAGTCATAAACTAATAGAATTTAACATCCAGAGAGGACCAGCTCTAAGATGAATTATTTGAATGAAACTCTTTTACGCCTATGTGTATCACAAAAAGTTACCTTTTGTGTTAACATTGTAGTGGGTACTTCAGCCTTCCAGAGTTTACTGTTGTCCTTGAACGTTTTTTTAAATTGTGGTAAAATGTACATAGCATAAAATTTATCATCTTAACCTTTTTTTTTTTTTTTTTTGGGAGACAGAGTCTTACTATGTCGCCCACAGTACAGTGCCGTGGTGTCACAGCTCACAGCAAACTCAAACTCTTGGACTCAAGTGATTCTCTTGCCTCAGCCTCCCAAGTAGCTGGGACTACAGGCACCCACCACAACGCCCGGCTATTTTGGGGGGGTTGCAGCCATCATTGTTGCTTGGTGGGCCCGGGCTGGATTCAAACCTGCCAGCTCAGGTGTGTGTGGCTGGCACCTTAGCTGCTTAAGCCACAGGCGCCCAGCTGGCACCGGTTATTTTTAGACAGAGTGTCTCAATCTTGGTCAGGCCCGGCTAGTAATGGTGAGCTCAAGTAATCCACCCACCTCAGCCTCCCCGAGTGCAAGGATTACAGGCATTAGCCACCACTCCTGGCTTCCTTTACCATTTTTAAATCAGGTTGTCTCAGGCCAGGTGTGGTGGCTCACACTTGTAATCCCAGCACTCTGGGAGGCCAAGGCAGGAAGATTTGTTGAGGCTAGGAGTTCAAGACCAGGCTAGGTAACATAATAAAACCCCATCTCAGAAATGAAATCAATAAATCTGGTCATCTTTTTATTGTTGAGTTGTAGAACTTCTTTTTTTTTTTTTTTTCTTTTTTTTTGATAGAGTCTCACTATGTTACCCTCAGTAGAGTGCCATGGTGTCACAGCTCACAGCAACCTCAAACTCTTGGGCTTAAGTGATTCTCTTGCCTCAGCCTTCCAAGTAGCTGGGACTACAGGTGCCTGCCACAACGCCCAGCTATTTTTTTTGTTGTTGTTGTCTTTGTTGTTAAGCAGGCTCTGGCCGGGTTTGAACCTACCAGCCCTGGTGCATGTGGCCGGCGCTCTAACCACTGAACTACAGGCACCGAGCCTAGAACTTCTTTAAATATTCTTCCTTTTAACCCCTTATCAGACACACGATTTGCAAATTTTCTTCTATTCTATGTGCTTCCCATTGACTGTGCCTTTTTTTTTTTTTTTTTTTTTTGAGACAGAGCCTCAGCTGTCACCCTGGGTAGAGTGCCATAGTATCACAGTTCACAGCAACCTCCAACTTCTGGGCTGATGTGATTCTCCTACCTCTGCCTCCCATGACTGTGCCTTTTGATGCACAAAAGTTTTTAATTTTGATATAGTCCAACTTACCTATTTTTACTGTTGTTGCTCAAGAATCTTTCAGGCCAGCTATGGTGACTCATGACTGTAATCCTAGAACTTTGGGAGGCTGAGGTGGGAGGATCGCCTGTGGTCAGGAGTTCTTTAACCAGTGGGGGCAAGAGAGAGACTCCCCATCTCTACTAAACATAGAAAAATTAACCAGGTGTTGTGGTGGGCACTTGTCCCAGCTACTTGACAGGCTGAGGCAGGAGAATTGCTTGAATTCAGGAGTTTGAGGTTGCTGTGAGCTATGACAACACGGCACTCTACCCAGGGCTTAAAAATGAAAGAAAGAAAGAAGAAGAAGGAAGAAAGAGAGGGAGGGGGGGAAATAAAAGATGATTTTTTTTTTTTTGCCCAGCCTTTTTTTTTTTTTAAATTACAGTGTGTTAAAAGTAATACATTGTAGAAGAAAGTGAGAAAATGCAGATAAGCAAAAAAAAATTTTTTTTAAATTTTAATCCCTTTTACTATTTTAATCTCCATTACTATTCCCCACTACAAGAAACCATGGCTCCTTGGAAATACAGCTGATTCCAGGACTGGAACAAGAACAATACAAGCTCAGCCTCAGCATCCGAAAAGGAGGACACGTTCAAAAATTAACGGGGTCACTCAGGATACAGAAGCCAGCTTGAAAGGGTCTTTATGGGCCAAAGTTATGGCAATTTGATACCAATAAAGGATAATGATAAGCAATTGATGGTGTTAGAATTCAGGATAGTGGTTACCTTCAAAGAGGAGGGTGGGGTCGTGCCTTGGGGGTTTCTAGGGTTCTAAAAGGCTTCTGTTTTTTGTTTCATTTTGGTTTGAAACAAGGTATTGCTCTATGACCCAGGCTAGAATGCAGTGGCATCATCATAGCCCACTTCAACCTCACAGTCCTGAGCTCAAGTGATCCTCTTGCTTCAGCCTCCCAAGTATCTGGAAGACAGGTGCTCACCACCATACTAGTCTAATTTGTCTTTTCTATTCTTTTGAGACAGAGTCTCGCTTTGTAGCCCTCAGTAGAGTGCTGTGGTGTCACAGCTCACAACAACCTCAAACTCTTGGGCTGAAGTGATTCTCTTGCTTCAGCCTCCCAAGTAGCTGGGATGACAGGCGCCCACCACAACACCTGGCTAGTTTTAGAGATGAGGTCTTGCTCTGGCTCAGGCTGGTCTCAAACCTGTGAGCTCAGGCAACCCACCCACCTTAGCCTAAGTGCTGGGATTACAGGCGTGAGCCACCACACCCAGGTCTTTTCTTCTTTTGTAGAGACAGCGTCTCTTGCTTGCTCAGGCTGGTGTTAACCTCTTGGCCTCAAGCAGTCCTCCTGCCTCAGCCTCCCAAAGTGCTAGGATTTCAGGCATGAGCCATGGCACTGGGCCCCTGTACTTAGCTTTGTATGAGTAAGGCCGTGTTCTTAATTGTGATCCACATGGTTGCAACAAGGATCCATTCACCTTGGGAATTCACCAAGCTGTATGAACTGTGCTTTTCTATGTTATACTTCAGTAAAAATATTGAAGAATTGTTATAATGGGTTGGAACACGGTGAATTAGTAAAAATTATGAGTCCATAATAATACACAAGAACGACAAAGCCAGAAAAGACAATCACGTGTCCATCCCAATTGAGGCTGATAGTAGTAAACCATCTTACTTTGAAAAGTGACTAGCAAAGAAACTTAAATGAAACCCTCATTGCCCACTGATTATGTGTGGCCTGCCATAAGTAATCTTTCTCCACTTACCTTTTGTAATGATGTAGTGAACATTCGTAGTCTTTGTACAACGTACTATTGTGCCTCACATAGAAAAAAAAGTGGCATAGGAGCCATGGTTTTCTTTTATTTTTATTGTTTCAGTTGATGAAATTTTGATGTCATATTTATTTGTAACATGTTTATTTGAACAAACATTCAGCTAAGAAAAAAAAAAAAAAAGGAAAGAAAAGTGACTAGCAAAGAATTAAGCATTTTCTTTGCCTTTCCAGTAGAAGCTGTATCTCGGGGTAACCAAAGTGAATCCAGAGTAATCCAGAAGTGAGACATTCTCCAAGACAAGCTCATGTGGCAAAGAGCGGGGTGTGGGGGGAAGATCATGCTATGTGAGAAGATAACTGAAGGACATTTGTAATGACCTTAGGTGGCACATGTCCTTTGACAGCTGTACAGGACTTTGAGGCGCAAATGGGAAACTTACTGATGTGAAAAAATGGAAGTTAACTGAGAGAGCAGTTACAAAACAGCATGATACTACGATCCCACTTTGGTAAAAAATAGATTTAGTGTATGTATATAAACATGTAGGAAAAGATCTACAAAGATATACAGTAAGGTTTAACAGTGGAATCTGAACTGTGTGAAGGTTATGTTTTCTTATTTTTCCTCTGCATTTCTTTCTACAATGCAGATATTCTGCTCTGGTAATAATGAAAAGGTTTTTTCAACTTTTATTTTCCTTTTTGAGACAGAGCCTCAAGCTGTCACCCTGGGTCAAGTGCTGTGTCATCACAGCTCACAGCAACCTCCAACTCCTGGGCTCAAGTGATTGTCCTGCCTCCACCTCCCAGGTAGCTGGGACTACAGGTGCCTGCCACAATGCCCAGCTATTTTTTTGTTGTAGTTGTCATTACTGTTTGGCAGGCTCGGGCTGGATTCGAACCCACCAGTTCTGGTGTATGTGGCTGGTGCCTTAAGTCGCTTGAGCCACAGGCGCTGAGCCCCTTTTTTCTTTTTTGAGACAGAATCTCACTATGTCACCCTCAGTAGAGTGCTGCAGCATCACAGCTCACAGCAACCTCAAACTCTTGGGCTTAAGCTATTCTCTTGCCTCAGCCTCCCAAGCAGCTGGGACTACAGGCGCCTGCCACAACGCCAGTCTATTTTTTTGTTGCAGTTGTTTAGCTGGCCAGACCAGGTACAAACCCATCACCCTTGGTGTATGTGGCTGGTGCTGTAACCACTGTGCTATGAGCGCTGAGCCGATTTTCAACTTTTCATTTTTTTGTTTTTTTTGAGACAGAGCCTCAAGCTATCACCCTTGGTAGAGTGCTGTAGTGTCACAGCTCACAGCAACCTCAAACTCCTGGGCTTAAGCGATTCTCTTGCCTCAGCCTCCCAAGTAGCTGGGACCACAGGTGCCCACCACAGCGCCCGGCTATTTTTTGGTTGCAGCTGTCGTTGTTCGGCAGGCCCAGGTTGGATTCGAACCTGCCAGCTCTGGTGTATGTGGCTGGCACCTTAGCCACTTGAGCCACAGGTGCCAAACCTCAACTTTTCATTTTGAAATATAGATTCATAGAGAATTGTAAAAATAGTATGTAGAGTATCATGTCTCCTCTGCCCAGCTTCCTCCAAGAGTGGGAGTGATGTCTTATATAACTGTAGTACATTGAAAAAGAGTAGGAAATCAACGTTGGTACAATGTTAATTAGGCCACATACCTTACTCTGTTGTCATCATCTTCTCACAGAATTGTGAGTCCTCCAAAGGAACCCAACAAAAGCCAGAGGGCATGAGGCCGTTGACGCAGCCCATGCCCCAGAAGCATGAAACAGAGGGGACAAGGGTGAGAGGGGATGTGCGGACCCAAAGGAAGACATCAGCAGAGCCATTTACTAGCTAGCATGAAGCCTTGTGGGAATTTTTTTTTAAAGACAATTATTATTGTTGAAGGCGTTACCACTGTAACTCAAGAAGGGAGAAATCAGACCTACAGGGGTAAGTTTAGACTTGAATGGAAGGTAAGACAGTGAAAGATGTTTGAGGCAGCTGAGTATGCACCATGATGCACCATGATAAACGCTGCCACACTCAGTAGGGGGCTCCTCTGCCGGTAAAAACATCAGACCAGTCTGTGCAGAGCCTAGGATGACATCCCAGGCCCAGACTCTGCACAATTACTGCAACATCAGGGTAAGATAATATCCTCGCCCACTTGGCCCTCTGTACACCCATCCCGTCCTACCCACATAGTGTGGCCTATTTTAGCAAAAGACCATTTGTTTAAAGGAGACTGCCAAGTGAGAGGATTCAGTGTTCTATTTTTCTCTTTTTAAAAAAGCCACAGACATAAAAAATAAATAAGTTGGACTGTTTCTACCACCTTCTAAACAGACCTGTGATTAATTAATATCAGGACCACAGAGGAAGTCATTAGCATTAGAGTAGTGGCCAGGTTGGCCACTGACCCTGCCAACTCCATTCGCCCAGACTTTGAAGCCAGTTTGGAAACCAGCCATTGAGAAATCCCACAAGCCCGTTTCCCCCAGACAATCATGGAGGAAAATGGCAAGTCAACAGAGAATATGGAAGTTGTGGGGAAAATACGAGGTCCACGGAGGCTGCATCTTAAAGCGCAGATGCCATCCATCATCCCAAACCACACGACCTGGGAATGGGGCTGCCATATTTAGCAAGCAAAAAACATAACACCTAGTTCAATTAGAACTTGAGGTAGAGAAATATTTACTGTGTCTCAAATATTGCCTAGGACACACTAAAAATTTGTTTATCCAAGACTCGGCTGTAACTGAACCTCCTAATCCCATATTCCTGCTTTAAGAATGACGAAGGAAGTGCTGAAAGGGACACAGCTCAAATCAGGTCTCAAACAGTGTCCTCCAGGCCACATGAGACCCACAATGTGTGTTGTTGCCTTTAGTGTATAAAATTGAAATAGGTTGCTAATATTTCAAGGATTTGTGGTTTCTTAAAATGGAAAGCTCCAACCCTGCTGGCCATAGCTCCCCAACTATTGAGAGCATAATAGGGACAGAAGTGAAAACTGATTTCTGAGTTGTTAGAAAAAGAGATTATGGATAAATTCATTTTGGGGACTATTTTGGCATGAGCCTGGAGGTCACACGGTCAGCAGCCCACACCTCAGGCCTGGGGAATCGGCATTCTTTCAGGCTATGCTGCTGCAGCCCTGGGACGTGCTGGCTGCAGAATCTGAAAAACTTGCCCAGCTGCAACATCCCTGCCAGGTCCAGTTGGACATCCCCCTCTAAGCCCAGGATGAAGGGCTGTTTCCATGGGCTGGAGAAATGTGCACACAGTGCCCTCTGCAGACACAGGCTAGAGTCATGAGTCCTCAGAGGGACCCTGCTCTATCTTCCCTGGGAATTGTGTGGCCACAAGTAGAGACATGTAAAATCTAGAAGAAAAAGGAAGATTCAAAGAAACTAAACACAGCATTTGAGAAGCTCTATGTTCCAGGCAGAGTTCTAAGTGTTCATTTACTTTCTTAAAATAACCCCATAGGTGGGTACCTTTATATCCCTATTTTTCAGATGAAGAAATTGAGGCTCACAAAGAATCACTGCCCAAAGTCAGTAGCTAATATGTAGCAGAGCCAGGATTTGAACCCAAGAAGCTGCATAGCCCACGTTTATTTTTAACATTTTTGGGTAGAGACAGTCTCACTTTACGGCCCTCTGTAGAGCACTGTGGCATCACACAACTCATAGTAACCAACTCCTGGGCCTAGGCGATTCTCTTGCCTCAACCTCCTAAGTAGCTGGGACTACAGGCACCAGCCACAATACCCAGCTATTTGTTGTTGCTGCAGCAGTTTGGCCGGGGTTGGGTTTGAATCCGCCATCCTCAGTATATGTAGCCAGTGCCCTGCTCACAGGTGCCACCCTATTTTTAACCTTTAAAAAAGTCATACAGGGAGGTCAAATGGAGGGTGAATGGTGGGATCACACCTATAGTGCATAATGCAAGGATACATGTCAGACCTATTAAGTATAAATCTTAATGAACGAGATGAGGCATATATTAACCAGTGAGGTAAGTGTTCCTAATTCTATATGAAATCAGCATATTATACCCCGCAAATTCATTAATGTATACATGACCTAAGTGCTTATGTTTTAATAAAAAAAAGTGGGGGGGAAATGGTCATACAAGGCTGGGTGCAATAGCTCACAACTGTAATCCTAGCAGTTTAGGAGACCAAGGTGGATCACTTGAACCCAGGAGTTGGGAGACCAGCCTGGGCAACAGTGAGATCTTATCTCTACAAAAGTTTAAAATTAGCATGGTGGCATGCACTTATATAGTCCTAGTTACTTGGGAGGCTGAGGCAGGAGGATCTCTTGAGCTCAAAGTTCAAAGTGAGCTATGGTGATTCCATTGCACTCCAGCCTGGGTGACAGAGCAAGATAATCTAAAAAAAAAAAAAAAAAAAAGTCAATATGGGCAGCGCCTGTGGCGCAGTGGGTAGAGCACCCGCCCCATATACCAAGGGTGGTGGGTTGAAACCCAGCCCTGGCCAAACTGCAATGAAAAAGTCGGGCATTGTGACAGGCGCCTATAGTCCCAATTGGGAGGCTGAGGCAAGAGAACCGCCTAAGCCCAGGAGTTGGAGGTTGCTGTGAGCTGTGTGATGCCACGGCACTCTACTGAGGGCAATAAAGTGAGACTGTCTCTACCAAAAACAAACAAAAAAACCCAACAAAAAACAGGGCGGCGCCTGTGGCTCAGTGAGTAGGGCGCTGGCCCCATGTGCCGAGGGTGGCAGGTTCAAATCCAGCCCCAGCCAAACTGCAACAACAAAAAAAAGCTGAGCATGTGGCAGGCACCTGTAGTCCCAGCTGCTCAGGAGGCTGAGGCAAGAGAATCGTGTAAGCTAAGAGTTAAGAGGTTGCTGTGAGCTGTGTGATGTCATGGCACTCTACCTGAGGCCGTACAGTTGAGATTGTCTCTACAAAAAGTCAATAAAATTGACTTCTTTTGATGTACAAATAATGTAACAACCGCCATTGTAATCAGGATACCCACAAACTTCCTTGTGCTATTCCTTCATATGCACACCCTCTACCCATCCCAACTTCTGGGAACTGCCACGTTTCCCATTGTTACAGCTTTGTCTTTTCCCAGCATGTAAATTGAATACAGTTAACACAGTAGGTAACCATTTGAGACTGTTTCCTCACTCAGCATGCCTTTGAGGTTTGCCTTCTTTGTACCATGTATGGCTGGCTCATATTTTACTCATATAAAGATGGCTATTACTAATTGAGTACTTACCCTGTGGCCAAAAGCTACCCTAAGCTTTTGGATGTTACCCCATTTCATCTTCACAGTAATCCCAGGAAGAAGGAAATGTTATGGATAGGAGATAGGGAGTTAAGAGCTGGTAATGGTACTGCTATCTGACAGAGGCCAAGACTAAGCCCAAGCTCTGAACTACTTGTCAAACTGCTTTGCTCCCAGCAACTGAGTGAGGTGTGGGGAGGATTCCACCTCTCAGCTGAAATTCTGGAAGATACTCTATGGATCCCTTATTTATCCCTGCAGCTCCCCATAAATGCTTGATTTCATCCATGTAGCTAGTGAGTGAAAAGCCCTTGCAAGGCAATAGAGCACTAAACCCCAAGGATAGGGCGCAAATCCCAGCTGTCACTAACCCTCCCTGAGCCTGTTTTCCTATCCATAAGATGAACAACATTGTATGTGGCATAGGTTAATAGTAAACACAGCATCAGCAAAAGGCAAGCACTCCAAGAATATAATTTAACAGATAAGGAAACTGAGGCTTATGGAGGGAATTTGCCCAAAAGATCCCTCAAGCTAAGAAGGACAAATGAGAAAGAACACACTTGGACTGTGGTGAGATAAAACTGGGGAGATGGGTGGCAAAGGGTTTGAGCACTGGACACTACCATTGCTTCTGAAGCTCAGAGAGGCAGCAATAGCAAAAATGAGACTTGGATGACACTAGAAATTCTCATGGGAGCTTCTTGGAACCCTTGTCCAACAGGCGTTTGGCTCAGTGGTATTTTATCAACTACATGGGCATCAGCATAAGTGCAGCAAAAGCATTTCAACCTTTCGAGACAAATACATAATTAAGCCAAGAATTACTAATGCGAAAACCAAACTAGCAGAATTCAGTGCCAGCTGTCACCAGCTACATAGCCTTACATAGGTATTACCTCTCTATTCATTCAACTGTCAAATGACAATATAAACTGCTTCACAGAGATGTTGGAAGAACGTTTTATTACAATGTGACTTCAGGCCAGGTACAGTGGGCCATACCTACAATCCTAGCACTCTTGGGAGGCCGAGGCAGGATCAGAACTATAGAGAGAACCTGTCTCAAAAAGGGGGGGGGGGGGGGCGCCCCAGATCGTGTAAGCCCTAATAATAACGGAAAACCTTTTATAGTGACCTTGGGAGACATTGCAGCGT